>JASANB010006065.1:0-45000 GCA_030248155.1 Sabatieria punctata | reverse complement strand
TGTACCATTATTGAGACCCGTTTAATCAAGAATGCCGAACCTTTGGTATATAAACAACTACGTACATTAAGCAAATTTTGAAAAATCAAGTAGCATTTGCAGCAAGCTGGGCTTGGCGCGGTTCTTCTTTCTCTGGGATGGCTTCCAACGTTGGCTGGTAGTCTTGTTGCGTATCCTGGAACCGTAAAATACAAACTTACAGCAAATCAGTGGAATCCCTAACCGCATCAGACTGTGGCGCCAAATTATTCATACGAGACACTTGTGCTGTAGGAGACTCGCTAAGTTCACTTTCAACAAGAATGCTCTCCAATAGTGAGCTTGTACCTGTCTCAGAGGATCTGACTAAACATTATACAGTCAGGCACTTTACGCCGTTTATGGCACTGGCACTATAGAAGGTGCTGGTACTTAGGGTAGTGGCACCATATATGGTACCGTCACCACACATGGCACCCCACGTTCGGCCACTGTAACGGTACCAATGGTACCACTTAATTCAAATTTCGTACCATATATGGTAGTGGTACCATATATGGTGCAGGGACCTTATATAGTGCCAGTACCATAAACTGCGTAAAGTGCCTGACTGTTATAGGACCAACACAACACGTAGTTTAACTGAATTGTACCTGAAGTACGCGAACAAGCTTGACGTTTTAACGTTTGCTCCAACAATCCAGCATCCAGTTCGGCAAAAGGAGGGAGTCCAGAAAGGTCGCTGTTCAAGGACAGATTACCGGACACCGACCGTTTCGGCAGAGCCGCTTCCACGCTTGCTGTCTCACTGCCGTGTTGTGAATCTGAAAGTTTTCCGTTGCTTCTTTCGACCAAAAAGCCTATCTCTCACCAAACGACAACATCTTCACCAACTTAGAACGCTTCAGCTTGCCCTTGACGTACTCCCCAACCGTACTGTTGAGCCACTTAGGCGATGAACTGCCAGTCATACTGCTGAAAACCTGTTCACATTGTGTGCTGCAGCACAAGTGGGCAATAAAACAACTTCTGAGCAGAGAATGCCTTGCGTTGGTTTTGCCACTTTAGCTGAGTGTCTCTCTTAGAGAAAGTGGGAGTTGGCTGCAGCGACTCAGTAGAATGACGACGACTGCTCAGTTTCCGACTGCTGCGCAAACGTACTGGGGACCGGTCGACTAGTGTGGCCTGGCGGGGAGTCACTCTAAAGCACACAAATTGCAAATAGTCAAAGTGCAGTAGAGCAGAAGATACGTCAGCTCAGCACAGGAACCCACGTAAGGGCTGTCCATCAAGCCAGCACTGGCCTCTGTGTAAGGCAAGACAGGCTGCTGTTGGTCCCAAAACCGATCCTTAGCTGATCGTGGTACCACATCTAGTTGATCGTCCACTATGCTATAGGCAGTCTATAATCTCTGTAGGTAATGATGTAATCACTAGAGCAAGGCTAAGTTGACCTGTAAGTTTCGGTCGATTATGTAGTTTATGTCAAAGTCATCATCATCTTCTCCCAAAGGATTGATGCCAACTTCAGCTACTTTTATCCAACCGACATAGAAAACAAATTGTAGCAGCGTGAACAATGGCAGGTACAAGTCCACCTACAAGCACAAGCACTGGTTGAAGTTACAGTTCTGTCATGTTCTGGTCGGTAACCATCGTCACCGTTACTTTTTGTGATCGATTTCGTTAAGGTCAATATACCTCAGGTGTGGTGTAAGCTCTTTGGTTCAAGTACTGTCTTCCAAACCAGCAGATGAGAAAATAGGATCTCACACCAATGTGCATTACTTGCGTGTAGACCAGAGGTATCTGCACCCAGTCATAGCAGGCCAACACGCCCAGTGACACCTTGAAGCTGTTTACTCGCTGAAGACAACCTAGTCAGTTGCTGTACTGCTGCCAAAAGACAGGTAGTTACATCCCAAAGAGTGACGTAGAGATAGTCGGAAGTGATTTTGCCGTCCTTGCGCGCATGTGCTATCAACTGATTTATCCAACGGATGGGAACCCAATGCTTCCAGAAGGGTGAAACTACAGCTTCAAAAGCATCCAATTCTTCCTGGGTCATCAGCCCTGCAAGGGAACGTCAAATGAATGAATGAATAAAAGTCACAGATTGGGGGTACCTGCGTCCACTACATGTGACATGGTTGGGAAGCGTTTCTTAGCAGCTGAACTGACACAACGAAACATGATCACTTGGCAGATCATCAGGTATCGAACAATGGTTCTTCTCAGCATTCTGGTTTGCTCATCAGCACCCTCTATGTTTGACGCTATTAACAGGGCTACACTAAAACTTTTTCAGAATTTTAGATTGTAAACCAAAGAATAGAGCCTGCTTACTCGTCAGGCCACGGAATGTACATGAAAGAGCTCCACCAGCGTGTGATCACCAGGTTCACATAGAAACCCAGCATGAAGGTAATAGGAATGTAACTGATGTATTTGTCACAGAAAACCGACAAATTTTCGAAGACCCTGTAGATAACATTTCTAAAGGCTTACAGACTAAGCTAGGTTTCTTAGTCGAATTGCGAGGGAAACGGCGTGAATTTCACTTATATGCATGACGCGCTGATTATCCGATTTAGATACAGTGACACTATCCCTCACTTATTTGGAACAGAGGGCTTCTATTCAGCACTGTGATCAGGTTTTAGGCTTCTACAAACGTAGATAGGTTCGGGATGAATGAATCTTAGGATGAAGTTAGTCTCAGTCTAAGTTAATATGGTAGATAAAAGTAAGAATGTCAGGGATTGCACGAATATGGTAGGTTTCCGCTAATGGGGGTAGTGTCCCACAATTGCCGAATATTTTCTCAGAAAATCTGCAAATTGCTACCGTAGTATCTCATGTTTTCGTGTTGCAAAAGCCAAAGACTATGTCAAGTACGATAGCCAGAAACAAACGGATCTAAGAAAATCGAATCTTTGAACAAAACAGAAACCGAGTGGATTCTGAATGGGCTATAAAGTTTATTGGCATGCACGGATACGGGTAGGTCTTGCTGTTTTTATTGAGAAAACCAACAAAACTTACTCTTGCTGCCGATCATCAAGCGAAAACCGATAAACGGCACTAATTCCAAAGTAGATAAACAACCAAATGGACAGTTCTTTATAAATGCATTGCCACACACTCCCTTTCCAACGTAACAAAAGTCGATGGAAATTGTAGAGATTTTGGGTGGAGGTTTCAAGACTGTATTGCACAGTCATAGTTTAGTCGTCTTGAGCGCCGGTAACGGAAAATTCTGTTTTATCAGTGCTGCATCCGCGCAAATATAAGCCCCTACCGGGGTCAAGGTTTACTATTACCCAAAAATGCAGTTAAATAGTCGTTTTACTGGATTATTCGCATTCTGGCATACCAACAAAATGATTTACTCTGATTACTCAACGCTAAAGTTGCAGAACAACTAATTTCGCAAAGAACAGACATACATTGTAGATAGAGTACAACAATAAAACTGTGCATCTCATTTCCTTTTGTGAATGCAGTCACGTCCTTGGCCATCCAGGTCCACCTCAAGATTGACGTTACCCATGTCGTAGGTGTACTTGGGGTTTTTGCCTTTCGTTATGTAATTATCTGGAATCTCTATCTTCCACTTCTTTTGGCACGGCTGCAAATATTAAGAGAGAAAGTTAGTTGTGGTTTGCGAGTAAAACTTTGTTTCTAAAGTCCAATTCAAAATTACTTTTGGTGGAGGTGGTGGAAAAAGCCGGTTCTCACAGAAGTTTGAGACCTCAGCTTATTTTATGAGTTGATGGCTAATTAAAAGTGTCCACATACTGTGAAGAAACTTCCCATGCAACTTCGAAATTGGCTCCAAAACGTCTGGAAATGCTTTTTTAGCCCGCTTTTTTCATTTAGAAGGGTAAAAGG
Organism: Sabatieria punctata; assembly: GCA_030248155.1. Taxonomy (NCBI): domain Eukaryota; kingdom Metazoa; phylum Nematoda; class Chromadorea; order Araeolaimida; family Comesomatidae; genus Sabatieria; species Sabatieria punctata. The sequence goes on along the minus strand of JASANB010006065.1, from coordinate 41,127 downwards.
GAAATTTATTTCAAGCAGCCAAATAGCGTTTCAGAGCTAAAACAAACAAAAAATGATAAAAAGGGCTTCTAAAAACACCGATTTCTCCGAAATATCAACAGTGGAACCGCCAAATTCGGTTTACAAAGGCTTTTCGAGCGAATTTTCAGCTAAAATTAGTGAATTCTGAGCCAGTTTGTTGGTACTGGAGCCCGCTACTAGTACTTGTATTTTCGGGTTAGGGGTCCCTAAACTGTCTTGTTGGGGGTACCTAGTTAGGGGGTTTGGCCTTTCTAGCTAGGGGTAACCCCTAGTACATGTATGATTTTAAGGGATTTTATGGTTCCACCCGTAGTGGAAGCAGTTCTTTCATTCAGTTGAAAATCTGGAGTTTCGGCCACCGCCAATCATTCCGAAATAGACTTTAGTTTCATTCTGAAATCCTTACTAGTCCATGGTCATTGCAGTCGTGGTAGACCTTTATTCTTGGGTCTATTGACGTAAATTCACTGGTGCTGCCAGACAGTCTAAATTTCCCCTCGTCGTCCGTGTAGCCAGCGTCGAGTGTATCGTCGGGATTTGGCCCTGCAACCAACAATTCTACCTTTTCTTTGCAATTTTTTACTAATAGGATGTGTTCCGGTTCCGCCCTCCTCTCCTATGTACGTACTTTTCAGACGCTTGTGAAAATATAGGCCTTGATAGGGCTGGGTCGTCTACTGAATTCAGTGACCTACCATCGTCCTCGTCTACCAGCTTCACTCTGACATTAGAAGCTGGCTCTTCTCCGCAGAACAAAGTGCCGATGGCTGCCACGCTTTGGGTCCTGCCAAAAATACTGCCTGAACACAGTGTCACGCAAGTAAGCAGAGTTGCAAAGAAGATACCACGCATGATGCTCGAATGTACAGGTAAAGGAGCTAAGATGCGCTCCAATCACAACATGACTAGCTAGTTTATCAGTTCACGATTAAGAGCATCCAATAGCAAAGGCGGAAACTGTCCGATAACAGGATGTTTTTAACTAGTACGTGCAAGGCTGCTACTCCCAATCAAAATCTTGTTAATATATAAAGCCCACCTATTCCTCTGGAGGAAGATGTTTTAAAGAATTCATTCAATATTTGTGACTGCTCTATCACTGGTTTACTGTACGTAGCATCAAACATGGCACGTAAAAACACCACTAAACTAAAATAGTAAACTTCTAGTACGTACAGGCCAAGTTGAATCACTGTGATGACGGACGACACAGTCCCAATTACTGAAATTGCATTGAACGTGTCTAATTAATGTGTAGGTTTACTTGTGGAGAGTCTAGTTGGAAAACAGAAAGCCATTTCAAAGTAGTACAGCATTTTGGCTAATTCGCACTTTGGTCCCGCACCATGTTGACAAAGATATGCTCCAATGTGGTTTGAGAAACGGAGAATTCGTCTACCATCAGCTCGCACTTGAGAGTGTGAATGGCTCGGAACAGACTAGATAACGTTAAATTCTCAGCAGAAATCAAAACTTCCAGAAACCCAGAGTGTTTTTCTACCATTCTTACATTCATAAGAGCAGAAATGCGCTCAAACACCATCTGAGGGCACACTTCTGGTTGCAACCTCAGTTTGAGTGTGTAGTTGTTTCCAAACTTATTCTTCAGATGTTGGATGCCTCCTAAGCATCTGAATGTACCATTGACCATAATCACAATGCGATTACAGAGAGTTTCACATTCTTCCATCGAATGCGATGCCACCACAACTGCACTTCCTTGCTGCACTGCCAGCGATACCAGACCCCAAGCAGATTTTCTGGCTTCAGGGTCAAGTCCGGTGGTCATTTCATCCAGAAAAATCAGATCGGGCAAGTCGAGCACAGAGATGGCAAAATTCAGCTTTCGTTTATTGCCGCCAGAAAGGGAACTGGCCGCTTTGCCAACATGTGAGCTCAGTCCACTCATCCTAACCAATTGCTCAACCATTTGCGCTCTTGTCTGGCTTGGGATGCCCCGGATTTTGGCGTATAAATTCAGATGTTCTGAAGGGGTGAGGTAGTCTAATAGTACAGCATTTTGAGGACAGTATCCCACTGTACGCTTGTCTTCGGTAAAGATGGATTGGCCTCTGGTTGGCTTGGTCAGATGGGTCAGTAGTCTGAACAGGGTGGTCTTACCGGCACCATTGGTGCCAAGCAGACCAAAGCATTCCCCTTTTTGCACTCCGAATGTTGCACCAGCCACTGCCCAAGTTGAGCCTTCGTTGTAAAATTTCATAAGGTTTTCCGCTCGTACAGCATCATTGCTTCTGTTGGTCGTTTCTTCTCTAAGCACGTCTTCATCTTTTTCGACCGTCTCATCAGGAATTTTCTTGCGCTGTCGGTTTAGCTGTTCAACAATGGCAGCAAATGCCCCGGTTTCGAAAACAGCAATCAAAACAAGCAAAATGATAGCAGTGGTTGCTTGTGTAGCCAGTCGTTGACCCAGCAGGTCCCAACTGTAAATCTCCTTTGGGAATGGAAACTTCTGATTGAAATCTAGCACCACTATTGCCTCAGTTACAAAGTATCCGGGCACAAACAGCAGTATGTTGTTGACCAGTTCATACCAGTCTTCTCTTCTGAACATCATCAGAATGAATGAAGTGAAGGAGAAGAGGGGAGCAATGCTGCCCACAACTGTAATGCAGTTTCTGGCTGTTTTGAACACAAACGATAGCCAATATCCAAGCAAAATCATTGACACGCCATAAGTCAGACCAATTATGATGTAGGGTGTCTTAGGCTGATCAAAAGTTCCTGGGAAGAAACTCATAAATGCAACCATCAGAGCAAGACTGAATAGAAACTGAACAATATCCCAGCAGAAGTTTCCAATCCAGTAGATCAGCACATTCAGCCCCATGCACACCTGCAACTGTTTGTTCTGTGATGAGTTTTCATTGACAATTACCACCAGAATACTGAAAACAGGCATCATGAGTGCCAGTGCAGTAAACATTCCCAAGATGAAGCCTGTAGTTGGTCTGAAGCGCTTCCCAGAGGTCAACTGAGAGCCTCCGAAATTCATTTCTTCTGTGTACATGCTGATTCCATAGTGCTGGGGGTCTTTTGAGATGAGAGAGCGCAGTAATACGTTGTTGTAGACATTCAGAAACGGGATCCACAGTTTGACTGAGTCTCGCGCGAAGGGCGCGCCCTCATTATATGGTACATCGACATAAACCCACAACTGATGCACTTTAGTTGACTGCTTGGCCAGCTTTTCCATTTGCTCTATTGCCAGAGGTAGCATCATGTAAAACTCCGATGGTTTTGCATTAGTGGAAGTTGTTGGTGTTGCTGTTGTTGCTGCTGAAGAATTTTCCTCATCTTCATAGTAGTTGTATCCACCAAAAAAACCATAGTCGTCATCTTGAGCAAAGAATTCATCCACTTCTTTCTGCAGTGGCCCTTTGTTGAATGACGTCAACCCTCCAGCAAGCTCAATGACGCCCGTAAATCCACTTTCATTTGTCCTCAATAAATAATTGGTGAGATTTGTTTGGTAGAGATTGACCAAATGTATATTTGATGAGATTTCCACTTTCGGTGCGGGAGCAACAGCTTCACAGAATCGACAGTCACATGCTGCAGACTGGTTTTCATGCAAAGATGTGGAGTTTGGTAATGTGAGATTCTTGTAAATCTGACAGTTAAACAAGTCTTCACACTGGGCTGTAAAACCAAAGTTCAGCATACTTGATAGAAGTGGATCAAGTTCAGAACCGGCAAACCCAATTGAGGTATTGTTCCTTTCAAAAGTCCACAGGTGTGTCAGTTGCTCTTCTCCATGTCCTGCTTTCTCGGCGATTATATTGGTGAGAAAGAGCATAACTCCGCTGAATACCAACGGCAATAAGACTTGAAACACCAGGGCCACCTTGCTTCGCTTGACCAGATCCCAGCGCTTCACCCACATTGCCCATAGCTGCATCATCAGCAGACCAGCACCAGTTCTTTTTGTTTTTGGACCATCTTCAGAACAGGAAAGATCAGTGGAGTTACTTTCAGTGGGAATATTGAGACCTTCTGTAGTAGCAGAAGAGGTTACATTGAAGAAAACTTGATCCATTGTGCTTTCTGACAATCCAAAGGAAATGAAGTTCCAGAAGGTGCCATGAGTTTCCAAATACTCAAGTGCGCTGATCAGATGCTCAGATCTAACAGATGCCACAGGCACAGAGAAAGTGGATTCATTTGCACTCGACCTCAGCAATGTGATATGGATAAATTGTTTCAGCTTTTCTTCCAGTCCTTCACTGTCTATTGGTTGATCGTGTGCGAAAGTTAAGAATGAGCCAGAGCCGAATTTAGTCTTTAAATACATTGGACTTCCACAGCATTTGAGTCTACCTTCATCTATTATTGCTATTCTGTCTCCCAGAAGATCGGCCTCCTGCATGTAATGAGTAGAAATAAGCAGTGTAGACTTGGACCGATATTGCAGAATCAAGTCCCAAATGGCTCTGCGCGAATATGGGTCGACTGCTGATGTAGGCTCATCAAGGATTATGACTGATGGTTCACCTAAGAAAGCGATAATTATGGAAAGTTTTCGCTTTTCTCCACCAGACAAGTGTCTTGCCAACGTGTTTAGTGAGTTCAGGCCAATGTCGGTGAATAGCTTTTTGGCCCACTCATTAACTTGATCGGAGCCCATCTTCCTTAGGTTTCCATAGAAGGTTATATGTTCAGAGACAGTGAGATCTGGGTAGATCACATCATGCTGAGGGCAGAATCCAACCGACGGACTGCTTGAAATGTTCACCCCATCGATGTATGCACTTCCTGATGTTGCTTGAATGACACCAGTGAGGATGTTCATGGTGGTGCTCTTGCCTGCACCATTATGACCCAAAAGTGCAGTAATTTGGTTCTTGTAAAAGGTGACTGTGAGATGGTCGACTGCAGTCTTTTTGTTCTCATATACTTTCACCAGATTTTCGATGCAGATTCCCGGGTCAGAGTTCAATTGCAGCAACGGCTCAACATCTGCCATTTCGTGAGACTCATGTGATAGCTTCTTTTCTGAAGATCGTTTAAGCTTCAGTTTTCCAGCACAGTTGATCACAAAATAAATCAAGCATTGAATAGTGATCAAAATCAGTATCTCTCCAACCCCATTCACGTGATCTTCTGCAAGTGCAGGACTGCGGAACAGATTGCACCAGTGCACAGGATTTCCATCACGCTCTCCGAAGAAAATGTAGGCAAAGGCAATTTGCACAGCAACAGGAGCAAGCAGCAAGCTCAGAATTCTCACAAGAACAGCTTTGACACCAGTGTATCCAATAGTCTGCACCAGTAAAGACCATCTAGGAATCAGAAAACAAGCAAACAGCAGCACCAACATGGATATACTGGCCCTTTGTGCTGAGCTGGCAATTCTCGCCACAGCAGTGCACAAAAGCAAAATGGACAGTCCATAGATCAAGGCAATAGCAAGAATCAGTAAGTATGGAGTGCTCTCCAAGAGATTTGGCGATGCAATACAGAAGAATGACACGATTGCTGTGGGGACAGACAGACAGAAAATGGAACCAAAAAGCAGCCAGCTTAGTTTGACTTTCCATTTGGGCACTCCTGCTAAGAGAAGGAAGTCCAGCAGACCAGAAGCTTTTTCATGGGCAATTTCAGATGCGAGAGACTGAGCAAGAATCAGTAAACCAAGGGTGAGTGCCATCCCACAGATGTGATTTGCTGAATCCAGAACCCTTGGGTTCTTGTGACAACGTTTGGGCAGGCGTTTCAACTCTAAGTGGATGTCTAAGTGTTGTTTGCTCAGGTACTCTATGGCCCCCGATTCAACTAAACTTTGCAACACCAAAGTTGAACGATCATGTCTTCTGCCAGAATGTGTCACAATCTTGTACCTGAAAAACTGGTTTAGCCAGTCAGTTTATCGAACATCAGTAATTTCTACCTGAAATCGTTGTCTGTGCTGTTGAACTCAAGAAGTGCCCAAGGAGCAGCCTCAGAGAGGTCCATACTCAATGCATGGTCCATAGCACTGGAGCGGTTCTGAAATCCGAAGGTGCGATCCGAAATCGGTTCGAAGCACATTGAGACCATCATGCATTCCCGCATCGCTCGAACCATAACGTGATCTTTAACGGTTTCAAACTTGACACGCATTTCCTCCATTTTCTTCTGGTCTTGAGGTGCCATCGACTTCATCAGATTGATAAAATTATCAGTTCTGGATGCTATCAGAGAAACTATTTTATCGGTTTCGTCGGACTGGGGGTAGTAAAGGATGTGTCCTGTATAGATGAGATCTAAGGAGTTGTAGTCATCGTAGGTTGTTTCTGGCTTCCGTTCGACTTTGCAGGGCTTCAAGGCTCGAAAGACCGTAAAATTAAAATTTGATGCGGAAATTCCGGGACAAATAACAGACGATTGGTTTCTTTGATAAAATTGCTCGAACAGACGATGATTCGGCTGGTAATAGTGCTGCCGATTAGCACACGCCTTTCCGCGGTCACAAGCAAGAGAAGAGAGCAGATAGAGAGGGTGAGAGGGAGCCAAGGCAAATGACTCGTAGTCGCAGCTGTCTTGGTGAATGTCCTCCAGTGACAGACTAACAAAGAACAGACAACAACATAACAGTGGGAAGAGGTAGAACAAGCAAGTTTTTATTGGATGCCGCAAACACCACTTCCAGTGTTTCCAGCATAAAGTTCGTATTTGAGCCATAATAAATCGCTGACTTAAACAGTACTAACGCAGTGCGAGTCAGTCAGCAGTTAGGGTTTGCCGTCAAAGCGCCAACTCGGCCGGGCCTGTAGCAGAAGAATAAACCATCAGTAGAGCGAACTCGGGCCAAACTAGAAATATTTGAACACGTTGTAATATTATGTACGTGGCCACTCGATCAATACTGGATTTCAAATGGATTCGTGCTGCTGGCTATAACTTTTGCTACTGGGTACTGTATGAGAAGGGAGGGAACAAACGTACAAGCAGTATTACCGCAGATTTTCCCTTCTATACGCGCTTTATATGTATCATACTGTATTTAATAAATCCGAGCCAAACAGTATGCACGCTCAGACTGTACGGGCTTGAGATTATTTAGACGTACGTATGTCTAAGTACCGCGAGTAAAGTTTAGTAAAACTTGAACTACGCTTGTGCCTTGTCGCAACACTACACTGCAACTGAAATCTAAGATGCCGGCGCTAAATCGCCTCAAGTCGACCGTTATCAGACAATGGCAAACAGAAAATGGAAGAAACGAAACTTTTAGTAGAATTGACCTGCTTGGATTTAAAGCGATCTTTGCAAAAAATAAAAAAACATGGCAGACAATCAAAAGCCAAGTTTACTGGAGAAAGATTATTACGGTAAATTTAATTACCTGGAAGATAAATGGTCAGTCATTTCATTAGCTTCCTATTCTGACTAAAAAAACTAGACGTTTATCAGTGAGCTTGACGTAAATTTCACTGCCAAAACAGGCTAGGCTGTCACCCCTTCACAGTTTCGAATGAGTGTGTGCGCGCGAGGTCATCGGAGCGAGCCTGGTCAGTTGATTTGACTTGACCGGCAGCTTGTGTATCTGTCGTGTAAAGTGTATCGGTCGGTAAAGAGCAGCGTCAAGAAGATGGGTCGGTCGCCCGTTGACGCGGCTGGCCTGCAACGCTGGGCGTTGCTTTGTCTCACCTTTTTTACCTGGTCACCACTGGCTTCGGCCTCCAGAGCTTCCTCAGGTTTCTCTTCTTTCCTCTTTACTGACGGCAATTCGACTGCTTTACAGACGTGTTCGACTGCACCATGATCGACGAAGGCAACTACCCGTTGGACTCGAATGCCTGTTTGCCCAAGTTCGTCAAGTGTGCCAACGCCATCACCTTCATCACCGACTGTGCTCCCGGCACTTTCTTCAACCCGAAGACACGCAACTGCGACCACAGGAAGTACATCAACGTCTGCGGAGGTCAGGATAGAGGTAGGTTGGTTTATTTCGATTTTTCGGGGTTCTGTCTGCTGTAGCCTGTAGTCATTCTGATTCGAATAGACACTAAAGATGCCATAGGTAGCCTGTTAATGGAACGAAACAAAACAGAAACAATCGATCGAATTTTTCCATGAAAGAAAGCCATGTAGTTTTCGAATTATAATTTTTTTGCCGCTGAACTTTGGTGACCTGACCTTCTTCGACGTTCGGATTACGGTAATATGACTAAAATTAGATTAGATGCAAACATAATCCGGTATATTCCGGATAATCCGGTATTTTTTGCTCTCTAAAACACATTTCCTGCCTTGAAATAATCGAAAAAGTATAATTCTAGCCTGAAAATTAGGTACTGTATTTCCTTAAAACTTGATCATCATTACCATCCGGTACCGGTATTACATAACCGGTATCCGGTATTCTGAAAAACTATCCGGTATTTTTCTTTACGGATGCATCTCTAGTCTCTCTAAAAAGGCTGCCTCGCATGTGGCCCATAATCTGTTGTACACGTTTGTTGTATAAAGCTACTATTTAAGAAGTCAGCTATATAAGTGATTTTTCTGGTCGGGAAAAAGTCGCAATCAGGGCGTCATGCGTGAAAGCAGCAGCACTTTGATCTTTTGCTCTCGTTTCATTGTAGAAGGTTGATTGAACTGATTTTCAGCAGACGATGCAGTCATCACTCCAGATGCGCAGTTCACTTGTCCAAGGAAGAACGGCGACTTTCCGGTGCCGGGCGTGATCTGCGGTTCCAGCTACTATTCCTGCCGAGACAGTCTGCCCAAACTGGTGCCCTGTGCCGACGGCCATGTCTACGATGAGGGAAATGGGAAGTGCAGACCGGTGGCCTCCTTTCGCGAATGTCGTACGTTTGTACTTTTTCTCAGTTGCTCAGAATGAGAACTAGAAACTGAAATTTCTTATGTAGAATCAGTATCTGGTTAAAAATGGTGTGACTTGAATTGCAGAGTTCGATTGTACTAGCAGACAGACGGGTATGCACAGTGACGGCTGCAGCAACTTCTATTGGTGGTGTTGGGGCGTGATTGCCACGAAACATCGGTGTCCCGCTCAGCTCTACTTCGACGCTTTGACTGGCGAGTGTGAGGAGAAACAGTTCGTCCCTGCCTGTGGAGGAAAGCCACGACCCAAACCCAAAGACCACCAACCGCCTGCTCCCGGTAAGCATCATGTAGGGTTTAGAGATGCAACGGAAATTACGTACTATCCACCACTATATTACCGAATAGCAGCAAATAGGTTCATTTTAACTATTTTGATTTTGGATAAAACCAAACAACAGCAAATTTGGGAGCCTCAATTTTAGCTGTTCTGATAGATTCTAAATGTTGATGTTTTGTAGATTATTCATACAAACTTAACCAAGGTTGACCAAATCCTCTTGTGCGTTTTTATTTGCGAAATACGGGTTTTGAAGAATTTTTTTGCTCAATACTCAATTTAGGCTTCCTATTTGATTATATATTTGAGCGTAATTCCATTCGGTTTTCGACTTCGGAACTCGATATTCGGTATTTTCGTATTCGGTTTTTCGTTTCTATCAACGTTTCGTGCGCTGTTTTTGGAATTTTGGTAGCGCAATCCCATTTTCCCTGTACACTTATGCTTAGTGCTTATGCTTATGCTTGCTTACTGTACTTTCCCACTATTTCGTATGAATTTGGTTTTCCCCCATTCGCAAGGCTCAAATCCTCATTTACCCCTCTGTTTCAACCACTTGGAATTTTTTTGTTAAGCACTGTGATTTTTCACTTTCAAGCAAAAATTCGCTAATAAAATTGTCTGTGAACCAGCAATTTTGTAGCTGTTGTATTGATCCGAAATCTGCGCTCCCGAGCTCTGTTTTAACAGTTTACCCATTTTTAGTATTCTTTCTATCCGACCCCGACCTTCTGCAGTTGCCCTGTTGCTTGTACGTATGTCCGCAAATTTGCTCATTAATAGCTACTGTTTAAGTGGACTACGATTGTTCCGGCAAAGGAGACGGGGACTACGTTTATGTGGAAGGCAAGTGTCTGAGCCAATTCATCAAGTGCACCGCCAACCGACCTTCGCTTTTCCACTGCCAAGACGGTTTGTCCTTCGACCCCGACCAAGACCGTTGCGAACACCCTGAGTACATCGTTGTCTGTGGCGGCACGCCTAGAAAGGAAGGTAACTGGCCAACTTTACACAGTCTGGCACTTAACACCCTTTATGGTACCGGTACCTTATATGGTGCCACCACAGGCCCCGAACGTGATTGGTACCATATATGGTGCCACTAGTCTAGGTACCGTTAAGTGCCTGCCTGTTACACTTTCACGAATCAGTTAAAATTTTGTAGAACCGAAGTCCAGCGACCTACAATTCAAGTGCCCGCAAGCGAACGGCGACTTCCCGCTCTCCAACAGTCTGTGTGGCTCTACCTATGTGCAGTGTTCGAACTGGGTGCCCTCACTGGCTACTTGTTCTGCCGACGAGCTGTTCGATTCCAGCAAATCCAGTTGCAGACCGTCGTCGCTGGTCAGAGGCTGCTGTAAGTGCATTCCTATTGGCTCGCCTTCTAGTCTACGGTAGAGTGGCGTACTGTAGGTGTTGGTTGCGTCTGCTCGCTCAGCGTAGTCTGCCTGTATTGCAGCAGCGACGGCGAGAGGGCGCAGAGCCAAGTTGAGCTGTCCGAAGGAAGAGGGCAATTTTGAGCCCCCGGACGAGAAGAAGTGTAGCACTCTCTATTTGTCGTGTAGTGACTGGAAGCCTATGCTGCAGCGATGCGTGCCGCCTATGATTTTCAGTCCTACCTTGGGCGCTTGTGACGACCCTGATCTAGTGTCTGGCTGTCACAGCGCTGCTGGTATGAACTCTTTCTTAGTCTATGCCCGCACCCTCAACGTTGGCTTACGTAGGATCTTGTCTGCTTTATGCTTGCCGACTCAGCTTTCTCAATGTTTTCGGAATTGGTTGGTGCTACGGCGGTACCGTGTGTATTGCTTTACTACCCACTTTATATTAGTTATTAACTCCGTTGCATACTTACAGTGTACATTGTATGTATGCATCAGACATGAGGAAAGGGGAGGCTGAGGGGATTGACCCCTCTCAGCCGGCCGCTACCCCCAGGAAATTCTTGGAAGAATTTTGTATAGAAAGTTATGATAAACGTACGTCTGTTAGATGTGAATGACCTTAGAATAGCTTTATTTTAACAAAACGTAAGCTTGATTTGTTAGCAAAAAATGGGACTTTTTGGCTTACCATCCGCTCAGCCCCCCTTACCCCTAGGAATTGAAAATTCTGCCCTCATCAGCCGAAATCCTGGCCCGTGTCTGGTATGTACCAGACATAGACAAAAAGGGGCTGAGAGGGTTGACCTCTCCTCAGACTCTGACCTACTGTACCTTGCTATCCCCTTCAGGTTTTCGAAAGAAATTTGTGTAAGAATATTAGTATTAAAAGTTTCGTTTACCACCACCACAACCGCCTCCGGCGCTCCTACCCCCTTCAGCCCACCTCGGGAATTAAATTTACCACTCCTCAGCCGAAATGGTATTACATTACGCTGTGTTGCGTACAGCTCCTGCTCATTCGTACAGCCGACATATACCTCCTTCAGTATGCACTACTATTTCTGCTCACATTTTCGGTCTTTGTTTCGAAATTGAGTAGAATATCATACCCTCTCAGCCTATATAATAGAGGGGCTCTGGTGCTTTCCGGCTACTGTAACATTCCGCAGCCGGACCCTACCAAGGTGACTATGCCGACAAACCGTGCACGAATTTAGATTCCCTTCCATTTAGGCGGATTATGTATACTGTATTGTATGTCTGTCATTATAAAAATTTGGCGCCTGCGCTTTTGTAAAATGAGAAATCGGCGTGGTTTTTGGCGATCTTCTATCTGTTTTCTGAGCTGTCTTAGTACTTTCTTGACTCTACACGCTGCTCCTACTACATGGCTGTTGGTTTGGTACTCCTAATTCTTCTACATTGTATGTTCACCTTGCATACTCGGCCGAGGTTGCTTGGGCTTTCATCCACCCCAGGGCTGACATACCCCAGACCGGACATGGCAAAGGGGGGCTGAGAGGGGTTGACCCGCTCCGGCTTGACCAACTCCAATCAGGCCGCCGCTACCTCATAGGAATTTTTAGGAAGAATTTTGTATAGAGAATTATAAGAACTTTGCGTTTAGGTGGTGGTGTAGTTATTTTACTTATTTCGCAAAAAATAAGCCTGAAAACCTTGATTTAGTAAAAAATCAGTCTTTTTGGGCTTACCATCCCCTCAACCCCCTATCAGCCGCCGCTCCGCTCAGACCCACCAATATCACCCACCTACCAGTGACTATTTCCCTACCCCACATTTCCGATTTTGACCACCTCAAACCAATTTTTCTGAGCGATGCCTGCATACGCAACATAGCTGTTTTTGTACATTCAAGTAACTGCGCTGTACACGAACTGGTACACGTAAGAGAAAGCGGTTGTTGACGCAGCTAAAATGTGACATATCGCTTTCTTGACTGCATGGAACGTAGCTCGGCCTCTACAACCGTAATTCACTATTGTATCTGGGGTTCATAAGCATTCCTTACAATACCTGAGCATCATTACTTTCATATCCGTAGTCAAATTTGATGAAATGCATGTTTTCTGTTTAGGTTGTATTATTTAATTAATAGGTCTCCTATTTACAACTCATTTTACACTAACCAACATCCACTTAACACAATTTCTTTTCAACTACCCGACAGTAATTTCCGATATTTCAGTGATTTCTGTAGAATATTTTGTTGTCCATTCCGAGCCCCCTGCAAAATTTCCAGAAAATTTCTCTTTTTTGCATTGGAAAATTTCCATGGAACATCTCTGGTACAATATGTAATGCACAGCGTTACAAAAAGAACTTATTGATCTACCGTTTTGGTACTTGGAACGTGTGTAGTAGGCTACTGAGGTACCTGAAAATGTCAACGTTTTCTATGCCAACCCCACGCATCTGCGCCGTTTTCGCTATAATATTGTCATTTGAGTGAAGACTGATCTTCTTTCAGCGTTCGACTGCAAAGGGAGAGAGAACGGCATGTATGCAGTGGGATGCAGCGCGCACTACTGGTGGTGTTGGAACGAGAAGGGCAGCAAGCACACCTGTCCCCCTGGCTTCTACTTCGATCCTGACAGCGGTTCCGGCCAGTGCAACCGGCTGGAGCACATTCGGGCCTGTGGAGGCACCCCTATCGTCACCACCAAAGCGCCACCACCTCCTCCCCAAGATCCTCTCGGTGGGTGCACTGTCCCAAGGGTCCTCTTATTCTCTTGACTATACGTGTCTGTGTCGGTTTCAGACATAAATTGTGACAAGCTGGCCACTGGAGACTACGGTCATCCTGACGGAGGCTGTCACGGCTTCTACTTCACTTGCTCGCATGGTCAGGGGTTCAAACGAGATTGTCCTCAAGGTCTCAAGTGGGACGACGACAAGAAGCGCTGCGAACGGAAAACCGCCGTGGCCGCCTGCACTGGAGGAGCGCCCCCTAAAGCGCCTGAGAGAACGGATCCTCCTCAAGCACCAGAGAAACCAAGTATGTACTAATTTTTACTGACTACCGTAAGACGCCACAGTAAATCACGCAAATACGGCTAATTTTCAAAACTAGACGAAACTTTTGTGCTTGGACAAGATAAATATTTACGCTGTTTGTTTTAGGCTCATGATTGAATGAGGATTTATTTAAAATCATTAATGTAGTTCATGCACTAGCTTAGCTTTAGACCTCTAGTAGGCTTTTCTAGTATGAAACATTGGCGTCGTGTCAATTAGCCAACACAGCCGGACCGTAAATTGCCATGCTACCGTATCTACTTAATGAATTCGCGTCGAAGACCGAACATGATATAAGTGTAATTTGAGCGTTCGTTTGTCCTGTGCGGAAAGGCGAGTTCGCTGACCCGGAGCGACCCTGCACCTCCTTCTACTACTGGTGTCTGGACTATGAAGCCCGAAGCGTGCAGTGTTCTGACGGCATTTTCAGCGCCAGTGTTGGCGGTTGCGTGCCCCGACAAGAAGCGCCCGATTGCCAACGTAGGTTTATTTCCAAAAGAACAGGTGATAGCTTGACCAGTCAGCGTTGATCTGAGTCTCTTGTTTCAGCCGTCTCTGACTTCCGTTGTCCGCAGCCCAATGGAGACTTCCCGGATCTGAGCAGACCCTGCACCAAGCATTACTACTGGTGCAGGAGCAACGTGCCTCAGTTGGTCACCTGTCTTCAAGACCACATCTTCAGTCTAAGTCGGCATGTCTGTGACAGTCGCGACAATGTGAACGAGTGCAAACGTAAGTGACACCGACTGATGACGCAACTGAACTCAACTCAACTTCAGCACCAGCTGACCCAACTCCTTTTGCTTGTCCTCTGCCGAATGGCGACTTCCCCGACCCGCTGCGCCCATGCACTTCGTTCTACTACTGGTGCAAGGACAACGTGGCCAGGCAGGCGCAGTGTTCGTCTGGACAACTGTTCAGTCCTCTTTCTCGAGTCTGCTCTCACAGCGTAGCTGAATGCCAGGGTGAGTGTGCCAGGGAGTTTGGGGCGGCTACCCCCTACACCTGAGACAGTTTAGGGATCTACCGGTATCAGCTGCAGTGCTACGTAACCAATTCTGAAATCACTAATTTTTAGCTTAAAAGCCTTAAAAAGGAATTCGGGAGGTTTTAGAAGCCTTTCTGTCTTGTATCTAAAAAACGTAAATGCAAGCGTTTTGGACCGCTTCCTAAGCGAACCCCCTGGGGCCTGGACACCACATGGCAGGGAAAGCCGCTACCCTACTCCGTCCGCCTCCCTTGGCCTGGAGCTGTTACATGTACAGTATCTCAGATTGCCAGAACTGTAATAGAATGAGACGGTTTCTATTCAGGAACAACAACAGAACGGCCTCCATCTGACCCTCTCTGCCCGCAGCCGAACGGCGACTATCCGGATTTGTCGAGGCCCTGCACAAAGTACTACTACTGGTGCAGAGGTGGCGTGCCGAACTTGGTTGAGTGCCGAAATGGTCAAATATTCGGGCTGCGCAGTAACCAGTGCGACGATCCTTCAAACGTTCCTGAATGCCTACGTACGTATCTATTTTGCTTTAATGATTTGCAAGGGCTTGGGTTAACGCCCTTCTCCCTACTATTGGCTGAACTACACGCAGAATTTAAGATTTTAAGCCAAAACATTGTAGTCGTATAATTTCTGTGTAAGCCGATTTATCAGTTTGATAGCACTGAAATAGAAATTTCGTTTCGTTTGTCCCGACATGGGTCAACCCCTGGTCCATGTCCGGTTTATCCCCGCGATTGGCCGTGATGGTCTGTAGTGCCCAACCCCAAATTGAGCTTGACGTACCTAGACCCCCGCCGACCCACTGAAACTTACTTTTCTTCTTGGGCCCACCTTCCCCATAAAAAATGTACGCAACCGCCAAATCGGTAGACGCTCCTCCAAATTATTCGGATTTTCACTTCAACCCATTTTCCGCCCCATGTATATGGCTCACACCCCTCCACCTTTGGCCGGATGACCGCATGCTGACCGTATCTTTTGATTCAGCAGCAACAGCACCACCAGCTGACCCGCTTTGCCCGCAACCGGAAGGCGACTTCCCGGATTTGTCAAGGCCCTGCACCAAATACTACATCTGGTGCAGAGGCGGAGTGTCTAACGTGGTTGAGTGCCGGAATGGCCAGATATTCGGACTGGGCAGGAACCAGTGCGACGATCCTTCCAACGTTCCTGAATGCCTACGTACGTATATATTTTGCTTTAATCGTTTGCAAGGGCTTGGGTTAACGCACTTCTCTCAACCATTGGCTGAATTACAGTCAGAATTTGAATTTAATATTCTAAACGAAAACATTCTAGTCGTATAATTATTGCTGTGTTTGGTGCTGTGTGAAAGAAGTAATTTGCTACCGATTTACCAGTTTGACGGCACTGAGATCGAAATTTCTTTTATCCCAGACATGGGCTAGCATTTCGGCTGAAAAGGTGGTAAATTTTCAAATTCTGGGTGAGGTATCAGCGGCTGATGGGGGTTGAGTGAGAAGATGGTAAGCCAAATTGCGATTTTTTTACTAAAATCAAGGTTTATTTTATGTTAAAAATAAGCTATTCTGAGCTCATTTACACCAGGTCAGGAACAAAAGTGGGCTTCATGTGGGTGGGTGGGATCGTTTGGGGTGTCGAGCCCAAGTGGGAGGCGGTGGGCAAACCCCTCGCGGCCCTATATATTGCACCTTCCTGTCATACACTGGCCGGAAAAATGGGTTGGGGGTAGTCAAAATCCGAAAATTTGTGGGTGGGGCCTGCCGGTTTGGGGGGTCGCGGCGATTTTGGTGGGTGGGGTCAGGAACAAAAGTCGGCTTCAGGTGGGTGGGTGGGGTCGTTTGGGGGGTCGAGCCCAAGTTGTGGGGTGGGCAAACCCCCCGGACCCCTCGGCCCATGTATGCTTCCTGTCGCCCCCCCCGGCCCATGTATGCTTCCTGTCCTGACTCTTTCAGACCATAAATTAGCCGTGGTGATCTGGGGTGAATTTTGGATTTTGACTTCAACCCATTTCCCGGCCCATGTCTAATGGCTCACCCCTCCACCTTTGGCCGTATGTTTACTACGTATCTTTTGATTCAGCAGCAACAACAGAACAGCCACCATCTGACCCGCTTTGCCCCCAACCGGAAGGCGACTTCCCGGATTTGTCAAGGCCGTGCACCAAATACTACATCTGGTGCAGAGGCGGAGTGTCGAACGTGGTTGAGTGCCGGAATGGCCAGATATTCGGACTGCGCAGGAACCAGTGTGACGATCCTGCCAACGTTCCTGAATGCCTACGTACGTATCTATTTGGGCCTTAACGGTTTCTACCGATTTACCAGTTTGAAAGCACTGAAATCGAAATTTCGTTTATCCCCGACATGGGCTTAGCATTTCGGCTTAGAGGTGATAAATTTTCAAATGCTGACGGGGTAGCGGCGCTGATGGGGGTTGAGGGGCTGCTAAGCCGAAAAGTCCGCTTTTTTAAAACCAAAATCAAGGTTTTGTTTTCACCAAATCTAGGCCTACTTCTTTCACAATTGTCCATACAAAATTCTTCCTAAAAATTCCTGAGCGGGTAGCTCAGAGCCTGAGGAGGAGGAGGAGGAGGTCAACCCCTTGTCCGTCCGTCTGGTTTATGGCCTTCTTTATATTGGCTTTGGCCACCTTTGGCCGAATGACCGTATGCTGACCGTATCTTTTGATTCAGCAGCAACAACAGAACAGCCACCAGCTGACCCGCTTTGCCCGCAACCCGAAGGCGACTTCCCAGATTTGTCAAGGCCTTGCACCAAATACTACATCTGGTGCAGAGGCGGAGTGTCGAACGTGGTTGAGTGCCGGAATGGTCAGATATTCGGACTGCGCAGGAGCCAGTGTGACGATCCTGCCAACGTTCCTGAATGCCAACGTACGTATCTGTACTCGTTAAGAGTATAAGGATTTGGTGGGTTGAGGCATTTCACCCTATGTACCAGTCAAATTAGAAGAAAACTCGGCGCTTTTAACCTAGAACGCGCTTATGGCTTTGAGTTGAAATCTGAACATTTGCAATTTTTATTTTACTCCTGACGCGTAAAGACCCCCGCCTTGCAGCCGCTGACCTGTTTCATGCATGGTGACTGTAAAATTTGCTTCAGCTTCAACAACAGAACAACCTCCATCTGATCCGCTGTGTCCGCAACCTAACGGCGACTTCCCGGATTTGTCCCGGCCTTGCACCAAGTATTACATTTGGTGCCAACGTGGAGTGCCGAATGTGGTTGAGTGTCGAAACGGGCAGATATTCGGTCTGCAGAAGAACCAGTGTGACGACCCTGCCAACGTTCCCGAGTGCAAACGTATGTATATAGACTTACTACAGTCAGGCACTTATCGATGTGTTTGGTACCGCCACAACTACTGTACGCACGGAGACCTGGCCGTCACCCTGAGCTGCCGATAAGTGCCGGACTGTACTAAGTACAAAATTCTGTTTTCAGCGCCGTCTGAGCCAGAACCAGAGTTTGTCTGTCCAGTAGCGAACGGCGATTTTGCTGATCCCAAGCGTCCCTGCACGTCTTTCTACTACTGGTGCAAGAACGGCAACGCTCAATTGGTGCAGTGTACAGGAGGCTTGATCTTCGGTCCTGTTGGTCGAGTTTGCCGATCTGCACCACCAGAATGCGGAGGTAGCCTACAATTTGCAAGAGTAACTGCTTCTATTGACATTTTTCTGCAGTTGGTGACAAGCCTCAAACAACAATTGCCCCTCCTCCTGGTTTTGCTTGCCCCTTGCCGAACGGCGATTTCGCAAACCCTGGCTTCCCTTGCACCGAACACTACTACTGGTGTAAAAGCAATGTGGCCAATGCAGCTTCTTGTACGGCAGACCAGATCTTCAGTCCCCGCCGACGCGTTTGCGATCACCGCCAGAACGTGCCTGAATGCTTGCGTAATAATTCTTTAGTATTGGCTAAGCTCTTGTGCATAATTGTTTGTCATTTCAGCTGCAACCCAACCGCCGCCTGCAGGGAACACGGAGCCTCCTCCGCTGCAGTTCCAGTGTCCTAGCCCGTTTGGTGATTTCCCTGACCCGCAACGACCATGCACCAGATACTACTACTGGTGCAGCAAAGACCTGCCTAGATCGGTTGAGTGTCTGAATGGACAGTTGTACAGTGCTGTTCAGAAACAGTGCGCCCCTGCTGCTCAAGTGACGGAGTGCTTGCGTAAGCCACCTTTTGTGTAATCATGCCAGTTGTGAGTGAAATATGGTTTCAGCTGCAACTACCACACAGGCTCCACCTCTTCAACCGCCTGGATTTGTCTGCCCACTGCCGACTGGCGATTTTGCTGATCCCGACCAACCCTGCACCAAATACTACTACTGGTGTAGTAAAGGACGACCTCGGTTGGTTGAATGTCAGGACGGCAGAATTTTCGCTCCTATCTCTCAGCGGTGTCAACTTCCCTCGGTTGTTAACGAATGCAAACGTAAGCATGCTTAGAGACTGCCCGTGCATAACCCGATTAGCTTGAAGAGATTCTAAACATCCACAAAATGCTATAAATTTTAGCAGCTGATTCTGGCTTCCAGTGTCCCGAACCGACCGGCGACTTTCCCCATCCTGAAAGACCGTGCACCAAATACTACTACTGGTGCGAGAGAAACATACCTAGTCTGGTGCAGTGCAGCCAGGGAAGAGTGTTCAGTCCTCAACTGCGCGCTTGTGCATCCCGCCAGAACGTGCCTGAATGCCGTGAGTTTACGAGTTGGTTTTGTACTCCTGCACAGTTATATTATTTTCAGAATCCAATACTCCACCGCCGGCTGGCTCTACGCCCGCACCAGATTTTCCAGACAAAAGTAGCGCTTCTTTGTTTTTGTACTGTGTAGTATAATGAAATGTTTTAGCCCTTCCGCCATTTAAAGACGATTTCTGCGGTGGTCGTGCTGATAATCTGTATCCAGCTGCAAGATGCGATCCTTGGTTTGTTAGATGCAAAGGCGGCAAGACAACGCTTCATTTGTGCGATCCAGTTGGTACGGTGTTCGATGCTGCCAAGGGTGTTTGCGACTTCCCTGGCAATGTGGAATCTTGCGGCGGCTTTCCACCACAAACCAAGCCGCCAAGAACCAACCCACCACAAACTGATCCGCCACGTACGACGCCTGTACCTGATGCAACAAGTGAGTGACATGCCTACCCTATAGCTACAGAAATTAAGCTCAGATATCACAAAATTTGTGACAGTGCAGTGACTGTTGACTTATTACTACCCTATATAGTTACACTGAAATTTGCGAGTGACAGTGCATTGACTGTTTGACTTATACGACTATCCTATATAGCTATAGAGATTTAGCTGAGGAGACCACTGAAATTTGCGACGATGATAAAGTAATTTCAGATCCTTGTTCTGGACTGGCCAATGGTGATTATCCAACTGGTGAGTGTACAGCCAACTTCATTCGGTGCCGTGGTGGTCAGGTTCACTATCTCAGTTGCGACCGAACACTCAGGTTTGACCCCAAGACTCGTTTGTGTGAGCCTCCAGCCTGGATCGCTGGTTGTCCTCAGAAACCTGATCCCACTGATCCTCCTACAGAGCCCCCGCCGTCTGAGATGACCTGTGACGATGGTGACAAGCTGCCACTGCGCCGGTGCAGTGAAGAATACCTCCAATGCACGAACAATGAGTTGGTTCGCAAGTTCTGTCCTGCCGGCTATGTCTTTGATGCAAGCATCCTTTCCTGCAACACGGAGAAGCAAGCTGGGTGTCTGCCAGATCAAGATACAACTACAACTGCTCCAGTTTGCAGTGATGGTGACAGACTGCCATTGGACAAGTGCAGCCAAGAATACCTACTTTGCAAAGGAAACCAACTAGTTAGCGAGTCATGTCCTTCTGGTTATGTCTTTGATGCAAGCAGCCTGTCCTGCAACACTGCAAAGCAAGCAGGATGTGGGCCCATTCAAGATCAGACTACTGCAACTCCTACGGTCTGCACTAATGGGGACAAACTACCAGTACGCAGGTGTAGTGAACAATACCTGGAATGCATCAACAACCAGTTGGTCAGCAAATGGTGTGGGGCCGGGTATGTGTATGATCCAAGTGTCCTGTCCTGCAGAACTGTGAAGCAAGCTGGTTGTGAAACCATTCAAGATCAGACCACAGCAAGTCCTCCTGTTTGCACTAATGGGGACAAGCTGCCAGTGCGCCGGTGCAGCGAACAATACCTGGAATGCGTCAACAACCAGCTGGTGAGCAAGTGGTGTGGGTCTGGCTTTGTGTATGATCCAAACGTTCTGTCTTGCAACACTGCAAAGCAAGCTGGATGTGAACCTGTTCAAGACCAGACCACTGCAAGTCCTCCTGTTTGCACTGATGGGGATAAACTACCAGTTGGCAAGTGCAGCGAAGAGTTCCTCTTGTGCATCAACAGCCAGTTGGTGCGCAAATGGTGTGGAGCTGGCTTTGTCTACGATTCAAATGTCCAGTCCTGTAACACTGTGAAACAAGCTGGATGTGAGCCTGCCCAAGATCCTCCTGTGTGCACTGATGGGGCCAAACTACCAGTTGGCAAATGCAAGGAAGAATTCCTCTTGTGTAGCAACAACCAGTTGGTGCGCAAATGGTGTGGACCTGGCTTTGTCTACGATTCAAATGTCCAGTCCTGTAACACTGTGAAGCAAGCTGGATGTGAGCCCGTTCAAGATCCGCCTCTGTGTACTGAAGGGGACAAACTACCAGTTGGCAAGTGCAGAGAAGAGTTCCTCTTGTGCATCAACAACCAGTTGGTGCGCCAATGGTGTGGAGCTGGCTTTGTCTACGATCCAAGCATCCTCTCCTGCAACAGTGTGAAGCAAGCTGGATGTGAGCCCGTTCAAGATCCTCCTGTTTGCACTGATGGGGACAAACAACCAGTTGGCAGGTGCAGTGAAGAGTTCCTGTTGTGCAACAACAACCAATTGGTGCGCAAATGGTGTGGAGCTGGCTTTGTCTACGATCCAAACAGTGTGTCTTGCAACACCAAGAAGCAAGCTGGATGTGAGCCCGTTCAAGATCCTACTGTGTGCGCTGATGGGGCTAAGCTACCAGTTGGCAGGTGCAGTGAAGAGTTCCTGTTGTGCAACAACAACCAATTGGTGCGCAAATGGTGTGGAACTGGCTTTGTCTACAATTCAGCCACCCTGTCCTGCAGCACTGCAAAGCAAGCTGGATGTGAGCCTGTTCAAGATCCTACTGTGTGCGCTGATGGGGCTAAGCTACCAGTTGGTAGGTGCAGTGAGGAGTTCCTGTTGTGCAACAACAACCAGCTGGTGCGGAAGTGGTGTGGACCTGGCTTTGTTTACGATTCAAGCACCCTATCCTGCAGCACTTTGAAGCAAGCTGGATGCGAGCCTATTCAAGATCAGACCACAGCACGTCCTCCTGTCTGCACTGATGGGGACAAGCTACCAGTTGACAGGTGCAGTGAAGAGTTCCTGCTATGCAACAACAACCAGTTGGTGCGCAAATGGTGCGGAGCTGGCTTTGTCTATGATCCACGTATCCTGTCCTGCAACACTGTAAAGCAAGCTGGATGTGAGCCTGTTCAAGATCCTACTGTGTGCGCTGATGGGGCCAAGTTACCAGTTGACAGGTGCAGTGAAGAGTTCCTGCTATGCAACAACAACCAGTTGGTGCGCAAATGGTGTGGAGCTGGCTTTGTCTATGATCCACGCATCCTGTCCTGCAACAATGTAAAGCAAGCTGGATGTGAGCCTGTTCAAGATCCTACTGTGTGCGCTGATGGGGCCAAGCTACCAGTTGGCAAGTGTAGTGAAGAGTTTCTGTTGTGCATCAACAACCAGTTGGTGCGCAAATGGTGTGGAGCTGGCTTTGTGTATGATTCACGCGTCCTGTCCTGCAACACAAAGAAGGAAGCTGAATGTGAGCCTGTTCAAGATCCTCCTGTGTGCGCTGATGGGGACAAGCTACCAGTTGGCAGGTGCAGCGAAGAGTTCCTGCTATGCAACAACAACGAGTTGGTGCGCAAATGGTGTGGAGCTGGCTTTGTCTATGATCCACGCATCCTGTCCTGCAACACCAAAAAGCAAGCTGGATGTGAGCCTGTTCAAGATCCTCCTGTCTGCACTGATGGGGACAAGCTACCAGTTGACAGGTGCAGCGAAGAGTTCCTGTTGTGCATTAACAATGAGTTGGTGCGCAAATGGTGTGGAACTGGCTTTGTCTACGATTCACGCATCCTATCCTGCAACACAAAGAAGCAAGCGGGATGTGAACCTATTCAAGATCCCCCTGTTTGCACTGATGGGGACAAACTACCAGTCGGCAGGTGCAGTGAAGAGTTCCTGTTGTGCATCAACAACCAGTTGGTGCGCCAATGGTGTGGAGCAGGTTTTGTGTATGATTCAAGGATCCGTTCCTGCAACACTGAGAAGCAAGCTGGGTGCCTACCTGTTCAAGAAACTACAACTGCTCCAGTTTGCACTGATCCACCACCTCCTGCAACTGTTCCTCCACAAGACCCACCTAGCTCATGCACTGGTCAAGCTGATGGTACACTGATAGCCTTGGGTGAGTGCAAACAGTACTACTGCCTATGCCAGAATGGAAAACCTCTCTACAAGGAATGCCCTACTGGACAGGTGAGTGACTAAAAATCGTGACTAAAACTTAATTTTTATAACTTAGTTTTCAGCTATTCGAACGCGCTTGGAGCCGTTGCGTTGCAGCCTTCATTTGCAATGCTGCTGCTCAGCCTGCTACACCACCACCCGCAACTGCCCCTCCTCCTCAAGACCCACCTAGCTCGTGCACAGGTCAAGCTGATGGCACCCTGGTGGCCTTAGGCGAGTGCAAGCAGTACTACTGCTTATGCAAGAACGGAAAACCTATCTACCAGGAATGTCCTGCTGGACAGGTGAGTAACGCGCCATCGAAAAAAATGTATGGCCAGTTTCGGACACCCTCCCTTATGATGGGTCATAATTTTTAGCCCCCTGCCTGTCCTATAACAAAAACGCGCTCTTATAATTTTGAGTCCCAAAATTAACCAAATGGGAAGTTATCTTTTCAGCTTTTATAATTAAATCAACCATCTAATGTGTAAAGTGCATTGTAACCATATGTATGCATTGGTGTTATTTGAAATATGCGAACTTTTAACAGAATTTTGTTTAAAGAAATTGAAAATACTTGCTAGATTTTCAAAATCAGTTATACACTGTCTTTCCATGCTGCAAACTTGCTAGATTTTCAAAATCAGTTATACACTGTCTTTCCATGCTGCAAGTAAAGGATGTAACCTCAAGCCCCGTCTTTCCATGCTGCAAGTAAAGGATGTAATCTCAAGCCCCTCCCCCACCATACTAGGATATACTAAGTAGTTATTTGGCGAACCACCCCTCCACTCAGGCCTAACTGTTGTTGCCTATGCAAGAAAACCTTTCTACCGGAAATGTCATGCTGGGCACTTGGATAAAAACGTTAAGTGCTGTGATTCAAAACATTTGTTTTAGTTGTTCGAACGTGCGTGGAGTCGTTGCGTTGCAGCCTTCGTTTGCAATGCTGCTGCTCAGCCTCCTGCACAGCCGCCAGCAACTGCCCCTCCACCTCAAGACCCGCCTAGCTCCTGCACTGGTCAAGCTGATGGAACACTGGTAGCTTTGGGCGAGTGCAAGCAGTACTACTGTCTATGCAAGAACGGAAAACCGATCTACCAGGAATGCCCGGCTGGACAGGTATGCGCACCCTGCTAAAATGTTCGATATGCAGTGATAAAACATTTGTTTTAGTTGTTCGAACGTGCGTGGAGTCGCTGTGTTGCTGCCACTGTATGCAATGCTGCTCCGCCAGCTCAACTACCACCTTATGTTCCGGCTTCTCAGCCTGCTCAACAGCCACCTAGTGTTCCGGTTTACCCACCTATTTATCCGTGGTACCCTTATTATCCGACCCCGCCGCCAACCTCACCACCAGAAGGCAATCCATGTGTCGATAAAGAGGACGGCTACCTCCATCCACTAGCTCCTTGTAGTCAGCTGTACTGCATCTGTCAGAACCAGCAGCCTATCTTCATTAAGTGCGAAAGTGGACAGGTATATGTATTTGTCAATAATTAGTTGTGTTCCATGTGTATCGGGTCCGTCAGCCAGTACATCAGTTAGATTATGTGTAGCAGGGAGGGAAGCGGTCCAAATTTACATAAATACACCTTTAGGGACCGCCTCAAAATTAAGCGCACTTTTCAGAAGCCTGATTTGAATTCAGGGCTCGGAAACGTGGCTCGTTTTTATTTTGTATCGACCTCTGAAATAGAGCTCTGTTCACAGGTCCCTGTTTCTGAAATCAGGGCTCAAAAGGGGGGTCTCTGTTTTTGTCCAGTAGGACAGACGTGTCACAGGTCTGAAGTGACACGGGTCTCTCACGCATCGAATGCTCCACTGTTAAATGGCTTTGAGACTGCAATTTAGTGATTGCGCGCACTGCTTTGCTTTCTAAGCCAGCCGATCTGAAAAATGCGCGCATTTCCTTTATAAAGACTGACCTGTCAGTTCTTAAGAAATTGCGATCATTAACTTTCTAAAGACTGACTGACCCGCCGGCCCGTTAACTTTCTAGACTGATCGAACGACCGAAATGAGTAGTAGCAAGGGGTAATTATCGTTACTAACACCTACGTAGCTATGTAAAATTGCAATACATGGTGCCTGCGAACCTGCACTGCACTCATAATGCCTATTCTAACCTGACTGCTCTATACAACAGCTGTGCCATAAGCCGATTTTAGGTCAAACAAAATAGTGAGCCTTCTGTCAAATCGCCCAGCCAGACCTCGTTTGAGGGCCCTGATCTAAAGCTCTGAAGCAGGCTCTGAAACCAAAATGAGGTCTGTGTATGAGCCCGTTTGAGGTCTGTATGTACCCCGTTTCACAGTTTCAAATCAGAGGTTGAAAAGAGCACATTTTGACACGGTCCCTTACCTTAAAAAATCAGTTACATACACTGTTTTCGGTGTAAACGACGCTGTTTTAGGTGTTTGAGAAAGCGTGGGATAAATGCGTGCCAGCGTACTATTGCAGAGCTGGAGCATCACCACCAGCCACAGCGCCTCCTGCTGCTGTTCCATATCCGTATCCTTACCCTGGTGCACCGCCTGCTCCAGCTCCATATCCTTATCCGTACCCCACTGCACCTCCTGCCCAGCCTCCATATCCTTACCCATACCCCATTTCTGACGGTAGAAATCCATGTGCAGGAAAAGCAGACAACACATTGCACCCGGTGGCCGTTTGCAGTCGTGTCTACTGTGAGTGCATCAATGAACAGCCAACCTTCCACAAGTGTCAGCAGGGACAGGTAAACTGTGTTTTACATGCTCAGAATGCACCAATGATTTTAGGTGTATGAGGATGAGTGGAAAAAGTGCGTTGACCTTGCCAGTGTTCCATCATGCAGATCGGCGCAGAGCCCTGGCATAGTTGCTCCAATTCCATTCGTCCCTCGTCCCAAAACACCAACTGAATCAGCTGTTGTCGATCAGGACGTGTGTGAACAGCAAGACGATGGGGTGCTGGTGCCGATCGCCAAATGTGCGCGTATCTACATCCGGTGTGAGGGCAAGAAGCCGGTGAAGGAGAAGTGTGACTTGGGCTGGTCGTTTGAGTGCATCTTGCTCAAGTGCGTGCCAGCTGCTGACGACCCTGCCTGCTACTTGGATGGGCAAACTGTGGCTCCAACACCACCATGCGATCCTTGGGATCCATGGTGCAACAAACCAGCGTACAACTACCCTGTCTACCCTGGGCAAATTCCACCTGCCGCACCACCATGCGATCCTTGGGATCCATCGTGCAACAAACCCGTTTACAAATACCCTGCCTACCCCTATCCCTATCCACTGGTGCCACAACCACCGCCAACTGGTTGCGACCCTTGGGATCCTTACTGCACAACGCCTGCTCCAGAGCCGCCCCAAGGCAATCCATGTGTGGACCGAGAAGATGGCTACCAGCATGAGCTGTCCCCTTGCAGTCAACTGTACTGCATTTGCAAGAATCAACAGCCAATCTTCAAGAAGTGCGAAGCTGGAACGGTAAATCTGCACTGATTTTAATTTACTGTAATATTGTTTGTCCTTCAGGTGTTTGAGAAGGCATGGGATAAGTGCGTGCCCTCTTATTACTGTGGTGTGGCCCCAGTCACTTCACCGCCTTACTACTATCCATCTGCACTTTACCCAGCTCCCGTAATACCTGCATTATCAGTGCAAGCAGCTCCTCCAGCTTACCTTCCTGGTTTGTGCACCGGTCAAGCTGACGGCACACTGGTAGCCTTGGGCGAGTGCAAACAGTACTACTGCTTATGCAAGAACGGACAACCTATCTACCAGGAATGTCCTGCTGGACAGGTGAGTGACTAATATTCGTGCTGACTGATTTTGCAACTTAGTTTTCAGCTGTTCGAACGCGCATGGAATCGTTGCGTTGCAGCCTTTGCATGCAATGCTCCTCAGCCTGCTACACCACCACCTGCAACTGCCCCTCCGCCTCAAGACCCACCTAGCTCATGCACTGGTCAAGCTGACGGCACATTGGTCGCCTTGGGCGAATGCAAGCAGTACTACTGCTTATGCAAGAATGGAAAACCTATTTACCAGGAATGTCCTGCTGGACAGGTGAGTACTAAAACATTGTGCTCAACTGATTTGAATAACTTGTGTTTTCAGCTATTTGAACGGGCATGGAGTCGCTGCATTGCAGCCTTTGTATGTATTGCTGGTGCACCACCAGCGGCAACTGCTGCTCCACCACCTGCAACTGCCCCTCCACCTCAAGACCCACCTAGCACGTGCACTGGTCAAGCTGATGGCACACTGGTGGCCTTAGGCGAGTGCAAGCAGTACTACTGCTTATGCAAGAACGGAAAACCTATCTACCAGGAATGTCCTGCTGGACAGGTGAGTGACTAAAAATCGTGCTGACTTGATTTTTATAACTTGATTTCAGCTGTTCGAACGCGCATGGAGTCGTTGCATTGCAGCCTTTGCATGCAATACTGGTCAGCCTGCTACACCACCACCCGCAACTGCCCCTCCACCTCAGGACCCACCTAGCTCATGCACTGGTCAAGCTGACGGGACACTGGTCGCCTTGGGTGAATGCAAGCAGTACTACTGCTTATGCAAGAACGGAAAACCTGTCTACCAGGAATGTCCTGCTGGACAGGTGAGTACTTACATTATCCTCAACTTATTTTAATGACTTGTTTTCAGCTATTCGAACGCGCATGGAGTCGTTGCGTTGCAGCCTTTGCATGCAATGCTCCTCAACCTGCTACACCACCACCCGCAACTGCCCCTCCACCTCAAGACCCACCTAGCTCATGCGCTGGTCAAGCTGACGGAACACTGGTGGCCTTGGGTGAATGCAAGCAGTACTACTGCTTATGCAAGAACGGGAAACCTCTCTATCAGGAATGTCCTGCTGGACAGGTGAGTACTAAACATTGTGCTCAACTGATTTGAATAACTTGTTTTCAGCTATTTGAACGGGTATGGAGTCGCTGCGTTGCAGCCGTTGTATGTATTGCTGGTACACCACCAGCGGCAACTGCTGCTCCACTTCCTGCAACTACTCCTCCACCTCAAGACCCACCTAGCACATGCGCTGGTCAAGCTGATGGCACACTGGTGGCCTTAGGCGAGTGCAAGCAGTACTACTGCTTATGCAAGAACGGAAAACCCATCTACCAGGAATGTCCTGCTGGACAGGTGAGTAAGGGGTGGTGGGCCCATGGGCGCCATAACGCTGGGTTCTTCGGCTTCTCCCGGGCAAACCATACATCCCTTCCCCGCCATAATATGTGTAGCTAGATCGCATACTCGGTGCCGGTTACTGTTTTGGAATACAGGGTCTCTAGTGCATAGGTTATACTACTGATGCATGTCTAGGGTTCTTTTAATTTTTGAGAAAACACGCCCTCCAGAGCATTTTCTAAAACAAAAACCGGCACTACAGTAGGTTCGATTTAGCTCCAAATAATGATTTGGAAACCGTCGCTCCCTTATCATCCTGAATTTATTTGTACAACTTGGTTTTTCAGCTGTTCGAACGTGCATGGAGTCGTTGCGTTGCAGCCTTCGTTTGCAATGCTGCTGCTCAGCCTCCTGCACAACCGCCGGCAACTGCCCCTCCACCTCAAGACCCGCCTAGCTCCTGCACTGGTCAAGCTGATGGAACACTGGTAGCTTTGGGTGAGTGCAAGCAGTACTACTGCCTCTGCAAGAACGGAAAACCGATCTACCAGGAATGCCCGGCTGGACAGGTATGCGCACCCTGCTAAAATGTTCGATGTGCTGTGATAAAACATTTGTTTTAGTTGTTTGAACGTGCGTGGAGTCGCTGTGTTGCTGCCACTGTATGCAATGCTGCTCAACCTGCTCAACTCCCTTATGTTCCGGCTTCTCAACCTGCTCAACTGCCACCTAGTGTTCCGGTTTACCCACCTGTTTATCCGTGGTACCCTTATTATCCGACCCCGCCGCCAACCTCACCACCAGAGGGCAATCCATGTGTCGGCAAAGAGGACGGCTACCTCCATCCACTGGCTCCTTGTAGTCAGCTGTACTGCATCTGTCAGAACCAGCAGCCTATCTTCATTAAGTGTGAAAGTGGACAGGTACAGTATTTGTGATTAACTATGTAGTTGTATTCCATGATCAGGTCCTTTAGTAGTAAGGTTTATGTACATTAATTCCATTTGTCTTTAGGTGTTCGAAAAAGCATGGGATAAGTGCGTGCCGGCGTACTACTGCAGAGCTGGAGGATCACCACCAGCCACCGCGCCTCCTGCTGCTGTTCCATATCCGTATCCTTACCCTGCTGCACCGCCTGCTCCAGCTCCATATCCTTATCCGTACCCCGCTGCACCTCCTGCCCAACCCCCGTATCCTTACCCGTACCCCACTCCACCTCCTGCCCAGTATCCGTACCCCATCTCTGACGGTAGCAGTAATCCATGTGAAGGAAAAGCAGACAACACCTTACACCCAGTGGCCGTTTGCAGTCGCGTTTACTGTGAGTGCATCAATGAACAACCGACCTTCCACAAGTGTGAGCAGGGACAGGTAAACTAGCTGTTCTACATGCTCAGAATGCACCAATGATTGAGCAATTTAGGTGTATGAGGATGAGTGGAAGAAGTGCGTTGACCTTACCAGTGTTCCAACATGCAGATCGGCGCAGAGCCCTGGCGTGATTGCTCCAATCCCTTTTGTACCTCGTCCCAGAACACCAACTGAATCAGCTGCTGTTGATGGGGATGTGTGCGAGCTGAAAGACGATGGAGTACTGGTGCCGATCGCCCAATGTGCGCGTATCTACATCCGGTGTGAGGGCAAGAAGCCGGTGAAGGAGAAGTGTGACTTGGGCTGGTCATTTGAGTGCGTCTTGCTCAAGTGTGTGCCAGCTGCGGACGATGCAGCCTGCTACCTAAATGGGCAAATTCCACCTGCCACACCGCCGTGTGATCCTTGGGATCCATGGTGCAACAAACCGGTTTACAAATACCCTACCTACCCTGGGCAAATTCCACCTGCCACACCACCATGCGATCCTTGGGATCCATGGTGCAAGAAACCGGTTTACAAATACCCTGCCTACCCCTATCCCTATCCACCGGCGCAACAACCACCGCCAACTGGTTGCAACCCTTGGGATCCTTACTGCACAACGCCTGCTCCGGAGCCACCCCAAGGCAATCCATGTGTTGACAGAGAAGATGGCTACCAGCATGAGCTGTCCCCTTGCAGTCAACTGTACTGCGTATGCAAGAATCAACAACCAGTCTTCCAGAAGTGTGCAGCTGGAACGGTAATTTGCAATTGTTTATTGTAGTATGTCATTGTTACTGTTTGTTCAGGTATTTGAGAAAGCCTGGGATAAGTGTGTGCCATCTTATTACTGTGGTGTGGCCCCAGCTACTTCGCCACCTTACTACTATCCGTAATTGCTGGAGAAGACCGTAGCCAGTGACATTACACAAGTATTGGTTTGACCTGTGATTTGCCGACCGCTTTTATGTTAAATGTAATGGTTACTTTGGTTGCTGTTTCAAGTGCCCATGGCTTGTTTGGTTTCTATGTGATTTTTATATTTCTAGTTATTGCTTAATTCTATCGATTGTGTAATTCTACTTGTTTCTAACAATGCCATTTTACACCTGTGATATACGCAATAAACTGTCTTTTTACTGCTGCTTCTCCGTCTTGGCATTTCTACATACCGTATGACCAACACAGGGCCGTGAACTCGCCGCAGCTCGATCGACCCTTTGTTCCCAGACAAAATTTAGCATTCAGTCAGACTTACGTCCGCCAGGCTCAACCCAATCACGAAAAACCTACTTTTACTTTAAAATACCTTATAGTTCTGCCGACAAAACAGGCAATGCTCACAGCTAGGGATAGGAGTGGTATAAAAACTGTATACACGTATAGCATTTTCGATATTGTGTAATACCGTGTATAAGCGAGAAACGCTTACTCAGGCAAGAATTGTGAAGATTGTTGTACGTTGTACATTTTGTTAATGACAGACTTAGAGTGAGAGTAGTAGAAGCAAACTTCGTTGCACTGCCGTAGGTATTACAATTTCAGTCAGAAAGTGGTGTGAGTCACTTCCGACAGTCAATAAACAAAGTCGAGGCCGCGTCGTTGGCTCAGTGGGTAGCTCGCTGCCTCTGAGTCACGGCGGTCACTGCATCCCTAGCGGTTGTAGTGGTTCATCCTCTCGGCGCGGCAAGTTTCTTGCTGCAAAGAGTCTGGTTGCAGCGAGTAGGTAAAATGGAATGCTGTGAAATTTGCAAACCATTTTTATGTACGGCTCTTCCTTATTAATCCGGGCAATTTGGGACTGCCCCAATTTGTTACGATTAGACCCGGGACAATTAACTTTTACCAACTTATGAAAACCATCCTTACGTTGTTGCCGCAGTAGCTTTGCTAGGCTTGCTAGTCACAGCATAATTATGATCGACGCCGACTTCGTCTTCAACGAACGGTCATCTTTATTGCATTTTCAATCCCCACGCTGATGTGGGAATCGAAACTTATGGATTCCAAAGTGGCATTTAGTCGAGTCCTTGAAGGGTTATATACAGTGCATTGCATATTGCGAATGAGAAATTGTCCTGAGACAATCATTTATGCAACGACAAATTAAGAAAAGAAGGAAATTAGAATTTAAATTTCGCGGGCTACAGCATCGTTAGATGTTATTTTATTTTATTTTATAGAATGCCCCGAGAACACAAATAGATTAGTACTAAAGCAAAGTGGAGCCTAAGGGCTGGCTACGCCGCTTTGAACGGCGGTTTTTGCCGAGCCAAGTAAAAATACTTTTAGTCTGTTTTCATCTTTGTCCAATCTGCGCTTGAAGTAGGGATGGGCACCAGGGCTGTTTGTTTTCCGGAAAAAACTCAAGCCGGTTTTTTTCCGGTTTTTTTCCTGTTTTTTTACGGTTTTTTTTTCCAAAAGTTATTTTCCGAGATGACAGAAAAAAATCTTTAACAATCGCTTTTTATTGCAGAATTCAACGAAATAGCGTGAGTCTTATTACAAAATGCACTAATTTCATGTTTTAGAGTAGTAATTTGATTTTAAAACACCAAAAATACAATAATAAAAGTTGCCTGAAAATGGTACCAATATTTTTTGCGAAAAACAGCTAAGTTATGCCATGGAAATGCTTGTAAGGCTTCTATTAACGTAAATTCAAAGCATTGGAAGCGAATTTAACCAGTTATTGTGCCTATTTCCTTTAAAAACTTACTTGAGTTTTTTCCGCATTTTAGTTTTTTTCCGAGCCCCTAGGAAAAAAACCGGTTTTTTTTCGCAAAAAAACGAAAATAACCGAGGATCGAGGAAAAAACCGACCCAACAGCCCTGATGGGCACGCTTCGTCCGGCTGCGCCGTTTAGAAAATACAAAAATACGGGCAAAATATGGTCCGAAAACGGTTTTCGCAACTTCAAGCGCAAATTCTTCTTTATGTTCGGTTATTGATGGTAGGAAGTGATGTACTTATATGAAACAGAGTACGAGCAATCGAATAAGATGCATTTTGAACCATAATTCAGCCGTTAAAGGGCATTTTTTCTCAAAAACTGAATTCGTCGTGTTTCAACGTCCATTTTCTGTTGAAAGGAGAGTTTATTTATTGGTTTCAATCGGATTTGAAATCAGCGTAACTTATTACCTATATAGCACCACTCTTTTTCTTAACGCAGTTTGACGCGGTCCCCACAAATTGGATTCTTTCTTAACTGCTGAAAATCGGTTTTTTCGTGGACTTTTTTCGTGTTCCTGATTGTTGTGATAAAACGATGAATTTGGCGAAAGGGTTTCAATCGGTTCTGAGTACAGTAGACTTCAGGCTTTCGAATGATACAAGAATTGGCTCTCTGCTGTTTGTCGTTAACCCCACAAACGGTGTTGAAGTTTCTGTAACCCTAAATTTTTCCCATTTCAGTATTTTATTTTGTGCAACGCTTGCAATCATACTTTTTCGCATTAATTTAGCTGTGTTACCGATGTTCACGGCCTTCTAGTAGATTTTAAACAATCAAGTGGGTTGCATCTTCGTAAATCGCGCCACAGAAAATCAGTCCCATTTCAAACGTGCGACCAAATGCTAATTACTAAATTGCGCGGCTCACACAAAAACTGTTTTTAACACGAATTTCTCTAATTCTTCATGAAATCAAGTGCGGTTTTTTGCGTAATTTATCGCATCCGGTCATGCTATCGCCGTTTTAGCATAAACTTTTTCTTGTAGCGCGAGTTATTCAAATATATTGTCCATAATAAAAATGGTACCAAGTGTGCCATAGAAAAGTCCTTCGCAGGCGTCTGTCATTAAATCGCATTTTTCTAATTTTTAATGAAATCGAATGCGGTTTTTTGCCTGAATTGTCCTATGCGGTCATGTTATCGGCCCTTTCAGCATATTTTCGTGGTCGTAGCGCGAATTATTAAAAATGGTCGCCCATACCTACTTGAGAAGCAGGCCAATGATGTTCATGCAAGAAATAAAAATTTGGGCCAGTTTGCGCTTTGCGCCGATTCGATATTATCTATTTATTTATTTTATTATTTGACTTTTACGTTACGCCTGATTTTATTTTTTGTACATATGATTTTATCCCAAACTATTCGGTTTTTCGGGACAATCCAGACGTTATCTTAGAGATCCCTGAACTTATAAATTTCAAAACTTCTTCAAAGTTTAAAAAATTTCACAACCTGCACTGAATGTAAGAAATGAAAATTGGCGGAGGAGAAACGTTGGCAAAACTGAGGGACGGCAAAAGTTTTGGCATTTTGCCAATTTATGTGTCTGAAATGTAAAAAATGGCGACTGCTGAAGTTCGCAGCATCGTATCCAGTCGCAACCGTTCGCATCTGCCGGGCGCCAACTCTGATACAGTGCGATGCGAAGAAAAAAGAAATAAGAAAAAATTTTCGGGCGGGCACAAATCGCCTCCCCAAGAAGTTGGACAGTTGGAAAATGGAAAATATTAAAAATGGAAAATGCTTCCCAACAATTTGGAAATTAGGAAAACACGCACAATAACAACCAACATCACACGGATGCAAAAAAATTGCATATCGGTATTCGGTAACGCCGCGCCGGCAATTCGGTAACGGTATGAGATCTCGCCATCACAATAGACTCATATGTCTTTCTAAAAGTTCCACGGAATGACATTCCAAGAATGGCTATCATTGCGGAGTTTTCGTCTGTGCGTTTGCTGCGTTTATATCATCTGATTGCCGCATTTTAGCTGCACAAGTGCCTATTCTAACAGCAGTTGAGCACTTACATGCACTATGCATGCACGTATTTCGTAAACTTCACTTACAGGCTGATATATAGCACTGGAGGCAGCTTTGTGCCTACCTATTTTTTTCCGCACAAGATAGCATTAACCATTTGGATTTTCTGTTGTGTGTTGTGATACAGTATGTATGTCAGTTTAGTCAGTTTACAGTTTTAGTCATTTGTGATACTCCGTTTTCAATTTTCTTGTTACATTTTCGAATTTAGATTATGAATTGCTAGATATTTGATGATACCCATGCATTTTACATATAAATATTTAATGGTGTTTGCTTTTACTTTAAGTCAAAGTTTTTTGTCCTTTTGGTCATCACTGTGACTATGTACGTACTAACGCTGCCTGCATTAGAAATCGACTTCTGAGATCTATGCTCAAAGAAAAATAACCCTATTTACAGTCATAAACGCGACTCCGAATCTAGCTTAGATTTAGGTTTGTTGTCAGGCCACCAAAAGGCAGTGATGTATGTATGTAAACGTTTATTCAGGAAAACCTGAACCCGGACGTAAAACTGCCAAGGCAGGAAAACAACGCCCATTGATGACAAGTAGATAAATGGGTAGCATCGTGGTATTATGGGAAGGCAAAGAGAGTCTGTGTGTAAGGCCACAAAATACAAATTCTTCAGCTTTAGCTTTCCAGCCTTTAGCTTTCCAGCTTACTTGCAAGATTTTTTATATTTCGACTTATTGAATGAAACAATTTTGCGACAAGCAATCGTTTCCAGCATGAGTGTTGCGCTCATTTTCTTCATTTTGCCCTTAGTACTGCTCATTTCCCTTCTCTTATGGTGCAACGTGCGATTTTCCAACTTTCCTACTTTCGGGGAGGCGATTTGTGACATTAAAAAACCCGCAAAACTTCGTGTACCACTGTGTACCACAGCGTACCGCACGTCCTCACCGTTTCCGATTTTTGGGAGGCGATTTGTATACGCGCCAAAAATTTTCCGACCTCTTCCTTCAACCGAACAACCTCTTTAGTTGTTGCCCCTGCTGTTTCCAGCAGGGCAGCTATTGATGTATATTTGATGTGTACCAAGTCTGGGTTAGGTGTAGCTGGGGGGGGGGGGGAATTAGGGAAGGTCAGAAATGGACTATACCTATATTAATTAATTAATTAACTATCTTATGATGACTATGTACGATACGACAGTAAAGGGAAGGGGTGGCTCGCTGGCCGCAAGCCGTAATTATGCGCCGCTATTGTTATGTTAATCGGGCCGGCCGGCTGAGCCTTCTATTGATCGGCCGGTAATTATACTTGCTGCATGAAAGAAAGAGGAGAACGCCGTTTTAACAAGGTAATTTTCACTTTTAGTCAGCACTCAGAGAATATAAGAACACATAGAATAATAACATTGCTATCTCAGCACCCAAAGAATATAAAAACACAGAATAACATTGCTTTTTCAACACCCGTAGAATATATGAACACATAACAACACTATTATAAGAACTAACAACATTGCTACTATTGCGCCGCTGGCGTTTATGTGAAGGAAGCAACTAACTAGGCTGTTTTTTGTAGTTTCTGTCTGGGTTTGACCACAGCCGTGCAGTGTTCGCATTTGTAGATTTCTTTGTTAGCAGTTGAACCGGCACACAGGCTATGCTGCCAGCCTTCGCACTCACTGCACTGAATCCAGTCGATTTCAGTGTCCTCTCCTTCATCATTGTCATTGAGGCAGACTGTACAGCGAGAGGGAACTAGCCGCTGCATTCTTTCTTGGGCCGCTCCTACCATCTCCGCGTGTGCTTCCGACCATGCTGCCGGCCTGCGTGGCTTTGCTCTTCTGCGCATTTTTCATGTCTGCTAACAATAAACCTTCCGTCCTCAGCTACTGCGACATTAAGGTGAGCAGAGCAGGTGTAGCCAACTTTGATCGTTCCATCATATTTTTTGGCGCGTTCACGTTCCTCAGGTCCCTTGATTGCTTTGTACCCGCTACGATGACACTGAAAGCCTTGTTCCTTCGACGATTTCGATCCGTATAACACGCGCCAGCTGAACCCTCCTATAATTGTTCGGTGTAGAGTATAAGACACGTATTCTATTTGCCACTTTGTCTGTATTTTAAGCTATTCCACTACACTGTACCCATTACAATCTCGCATACTACACTACGTACAGTACTGGTTATCTTACCGCATTCTCCACATGTAACCTTCCAGTGATCATTGTTTCTCTCTTTGTCTGGATGCGCTCTCACTAAATGATTGTTCAGTCCTCGTTTCCAGGCTAACTTCTTCTCACAGTGCGGACACTGTTTACGCTCAGAAGCTGAAGCCATCACACATAACCACCGCCAGATTAGACAACAATGAGAGCATACCTCGCTTGTAATGTCGCCGGAAATATCACTGCCTGGAGAACGAGAACCGGAAGCTTAGTAGCCTGTAGCCTCAGAAGGAATACGTTTGTAGCGGCCGCCGATCAATAGAATAGAAGGCCTTAGCCGGCGGGCTCGATTAACATAACAATAGCGGCGCATAATTACGGCGGCCCATGCTGGCCGGCCAGCGAGCCACCCCTGCCCTTTACTGTCGTATCTATGTACGACTCCGGAACGTGCTCTTATCTACCCTATAGTGAGTGATGCGTCCCCCTAGGGGTATTTTTATATTTGGAAAACCGGCCATCCGGAGCGTACCTATACTGATGTGATGCGCCCCCTAGGGGTATTTTTATATTTGGAAAACAGGCCATCCGGAGCGTTCCTATACTGATGCGTCTCTAGGGGCAAGTCTCTAGGGGTACTTTTATATTTGGCATAACAGGCCCCCCCGGGGCGTGCCCTATGCTGATTTAGTGATCATTAGACTCGCCAGACGAAGCGCTTTCAAATGATATATGACACGACCATTTTCGACGATTTTGAAAATTTGGGATTTTGCCAAAAAAATAATCGATATTTATATGATCATTAAACACATTAGTTTTTGTTTGGGATCGGTTCCTGATTCCCCCCAGCTACACCTGATCCCAAAGTCTTTCCATCATACATGTAACATAACCCCGAAGGGGGAGAGCGGTCTGGCCTCGGCCGGGGGGAGGTCTGAGGCCAAATTTTCGGAGGGGTTGGGCACTAAAAACGATCAAAAATTGAAAAAAATCGCAATTTTCGGCTAAAAATCGTCAAAAATAGCTAATTTGGGCTGAAATACAGTTAAAAAGTGCTGTTTTGCAGGCGATTTTGGCAATTTTTGTGTCTGAAATTGTTTGGTTTCGAAAAGAATTGCTAAAAAATTACTTGTCAAAAGAAATCGGAGAGGTTGGGGAAAATCGGAGGCGTTGCATACATGGACCGGAAAAATCTGGAGGGGGGTCACCAGAGTAGTCTAATCTGACTATATATCGTACTCAAACCGTTTGACTACTATGACTACCGGTTTGACTACTCTTTGAAACAGAGCCAAATTGACATTTTCAGGGATTTATCATTTTTCAGTTACTACCAGCAGGTGTCAGCCTGAAATGGGTGTTCATGTAAACCGACTGGATGCGATGCTACGAAAGGCCCCTTTTGCTGCGAACTTTAGTGGTCGCCATAAAAAAGCGCAAAAAATTTGTTTACAATTTGTCCCCATCCAGGCGTCCCGCATAAGTCGGTTACATGTATGCTCCTGTGTATACCCTATAGTGATGCGTCTCTCGGGGCAGTTTTGTGGGTAACCCTCAAACCCTTAACTTAGTACATGTATGCATACACTTACTCTTGATCTGTTGTGTTAGCAGCCATTGCGATCTGAAAAGATCGGCAGTTAGTAGTTTACGCACTGTACGTACCGTTACGCACCGTTCGCATCAGCAACGACCCCAATTGGGCGCCGATCTTTCGGAGTTGTGAATTTGCTTTGATCGATCAGAAAACTGTTCTATTTCAGCTTGCATTAACAAATTTCGCCTTTTTGGTTGAAAAGTAGCAGGGTGCATTGAATCTTTTAACGAAAAAGCATCAGTAAAGAAAACAGAATGTGCAGAACAGAAACGGAAATTGTCACCATCATCTCCAAGGAGCAGCACCAAATAGAGGGGAAAGAGCCGAGTCATTGAAAGCAAAGTGTTTTCTCATGGATTTAGGGCTGCTGCCATATCACTTAACTGATAACCGATAGTTATAAACCAGAGTTCGTGCGGGACCTGAAAAGTCAGAGAGTCATCGAAAAATCACATAATTTAAAAAAAAATTTAGGGAATCAGGGAAAATTCAGGGAATTTCGTGTCCGGTCAGGGAAAAATTTGATAGCAGTAGAATCATCTCTCGCCCAAAGGGCCTGTCAGTAAGTACTTTACACACCACCCTTTTGAAAATGGGACTTTTGATTTTCCACAACTACTACTACAACTTAAAGTGAAATTGAGATAATGTACGCCCAATGGCTTCAAATCGAAACTACATGTACGTGTACTGTACGTTAAAACAATTAAAATTATGGCCACTTCCACTGCAGTGATTTCTGCACTTTGAAAAAATTACGTAATTAAGTCGCCAACCCCCTCCCCCACCGTAATGATTAGTAGTCATTTGGCGAACCTCCCGCCCCCATGCCATTACATAATTTTAATACACGCACCCAAAGATTCGGTGTTAGTTAGAGCAGCTTTCTGGTCATTTAGTGCAGTTGCTTTTTCTGTGATGTTTGCATGGTATTTCTTTCTGTTAGTCTGCCCATGATGTGAGCTCGGTACGGTACTATTAGGCGACGCCGATTAGGCGATGCCGATTGGGCGATGCCGATTAGGCGATGGTACTATTAGGCGACAAAAAAACATTAATAGATAATAGTACCAATTAGGCGTCCCCTCCGAATCACTCAAGGGTCAAGGGCCATGTTCAACTGTAAGCCTAAATGCGCTATTTTTAACTATGCATGGCTAAGTGGCACTAAAATCATGTCTCGTTAATCTTATAACTCGTTAACTTATAGCTAAACAAGGTTATATTCACGGGCCCTGACTGTTTCTAACTCAGATTCTGGCACTTGCCCTTATTCCCCAGCTTGCGTCGAGAACGCGAGCGGCCGTCGGGTCGGCCACCTATTTTTCCGGTTGCTATGTTCAATAACACACTGGATGCAGACGATCGCACCAATAACTTTGCGGAAGCAGCTCACAGAGTTTCGCAGCGAGAATTTGATGCGGCGCGTCCATCCATGTGGCCTTGAAATTGGTTTGCTATTTTTGTTATGCTTTGTTTTAATTGCTGTTGTGCTGTTTGCATTGTTCTGCAATGTTTTAGTGGTAACCTATGTTGCCGCACGGACTTACAGAAAAAATTATTCCTGTCGCCTAATAGTACCGTCGCCTAATAGTACCGCTAAATCGCCTAATCGGCGTCGCCTAATAGTCCTGCTTCGATGTGAGCTTTCGAACGCTAGATAGCATGTGTCTCAGCTAACTCGGCCTTCTGAGAAACGCCCATTTCCGTTAGGGGTGTTTTCGAGTTTTACTATGGAAAATGGCCCCATCAGAGAGAACTATGGATGGCCATTGCTGGCTACCCAGAGGGAGTTGGGCGGAACTGTTTTAGGGTTTTACTTTGGGGCCATAGGGATGTCCAACGCACGCCAGGCCGGCCGATTCCGCCGACCCCCCACTTAACATGTCTGCCTGATGGCTGCCTGATTTCGGTTGGCAATGACAATTAACAACAACCCTCCCCTTTTGCTGTCAGTGGGTGCTAGACAGCGCCGGCTTGGTCCCCATTTATCTACTTGCCATTGACGGCCTTGGTTGGGCTTTATGTCAACTACTTCCCATCGCCTCGACAGGTTTTGAACCCACAAACACACCGCTTCCACAGGTGCCGGCGGGCCGCTGTGACACACGGGATTATTTACGCTTTTTTCTTTTTAAATTGTAAAGAAGCTGATTTTCCAAGTACTTTTCCACCAAAACGGGCAATTTGTTAATGCAAGCTGAAATAGACTGGTTCTCTTATCGATCTAAGCAAAATCACCACTCCAAAAGATCGGCGCCCAATTGGGGTCGCTGCTGCTGCTGCTGATGCGAACGGTGCGTTAACTACTAACTGCCGAAAAGATCTCCCCTATAGACTTGATGAGAAGCATCGCTAGTTTTGCAAGAAAGAAAGATGCACGGTGGTGAATCATCAGTCGGACGTTATACCGTCTATTCGCGACATCTCTTCAGTGAGTTTTGGAAAGTTGCTGTGCACAGTCAACCAACGATGTAAAGTCTAAAAGCCGACAGCTCAATTAGCTGTGCTATTTGTTTGTACGTACATTATCGCATTTTCTGACAATTATTTACCACAATGTGATTCACATATCCCGAAAGGTTTTAGAATACCAGGACTATTTTGTTTGTGGATCGAATCGGCTGGGACCGGGCCAAACCCCAATGCTAGAGCCCTCTAAATGACTATATGGACCAGTTTGGTTGCTTCAAATAGCGATTCAATAAAACTACTGTAATTCAGCATTCAACGAAAATTTTTGCCCTCCCATAGTATACTTACGGATGCATAACCGCCTTTTTTCTGTGATAGATTTTCAGAAATCATCACTTTTTCTAGTTAACGTTAGTTAGTTATGTTTTTTTGGCATATTTTTCGTTAAAATAAGTTATTCTGAGCTCATTAACATTCTATGCATTCTTTTATCATTATTTTCTATGCAAAATTCTTCCAAAAATTTCCTGGTATGGGTAGCGGCCGG
>JASANB010006064.1:0-23106 GCA_030248155.1 Sabatieria punctata | reverse complement strand
AATTTCGTACCATATATGGTAGTCGTACCATAGGATGCATGTAAGTAAGTAAGTTTATTCCCAGACATACACATGTACAGTAGCATAGAAGTACAAAGTGACGATAAGAGCGATATGAGTCAAGGAAAAGGCATTGAGTTAGCCATATAATAGCTATTTTATAACCCAAGCCTATCTATTAGTAAAACACGAAAGATCTAAGTGACTGACTGCCTCTTTAAAGATTTTAACGGATCGGGAATGGACCACATTATCAGGTAAACTGTTCCATATCGGGACAACTCTAGAAGCAAAAGAAAAATGTCTTGTGTTAGACCGTGCTCGTTGAACAGATAGTTGTAAAGAGTGGCTACGAGTTACAGTTTGGGGTGCTATAGAGAAAAACTCTTCGTATGACATATCAACTATGCCATGAAGCAGTTTATAGACAAATACAAGATCGGCTTGTATTCTCCTGATGTCCAAATACTGTAAGCCCGTAGCTATTAGACGAATTTCATAAGGGAGAGAACCAAGCCCAGGTATCTTAGAAGTAAAGAAACGCTGCACAGATTCAATTTTCTGAATATCTCTTGTCAAATGAGGGGACCAAACTTGGGTACCGTATTCTAATCTAGGACGTACGTAAGTTTTGAACATTTTAATGAGAAAATCAGGATCCTTTAGTTCAAAGCACGATAGAATAAGATTGCCCATAACGCGAGCCCTATTAGTAACGTAATTGCAGTGGGCTGTAAATTTTAGGTCGGGAGTAATCAAAACCCCCAGATCCCGAACACATTCAGAAGTGGGAATGATTGTGCCATCAACTGTGTATTCGAACATTGAGTTGAGTCGGGGATACAGATGTAGGACTGAAGATTTATGCAATGCAATATTCAATTGCATAGTCTTAGCCCAATTGAACACCGCGTTTAAATCATCTGAAAGTACATTATTGCCAGTTAGTGTAGGGACGGAAAAATAAATTTTGGAGTCATCAGCAAACAGTTTGATTTTGCTGTGCTTTAGTACTTCAGGAAGATCGTTAATATATATGAGAAATAGGACTGGGCCCAAGACAGAGCCCTGAGGCACACCTGATTGGACTGGAATCCAATCAGAGCTGTAGGATAGGATATATGGTACCGGTACCCGTTGTCATGGGTAGGGGTCCCATATATGGTGCTAGCACCATAAACAGCATAAGCTGCCTCATGGTGTAAGGCCTCTGTGGTGAATGTGGAGGCCGTTGGGCTCTGTAAGCGGCCAGTGCTGATTGGAGCTTCAAGAAGCTAATAAAAGTTTCGGAAATCTCGGCAAAGTTCCACTTTGCCTCGCAAAGTGGCAGGGTGCTCAGTTTTTGGATTATGTACAGTCGAGCATAAAAGGATCGGAAACCTATTTAGGCCTAATGGTGCTTACAGTATGGCCAAGGAATAATCCTATAGTATGAGGGATTCTTCAAAAGCTTACCTTAAATAATCTAACAAAACATTTAAGAGTAAAAAAATTTACGATTGCACTGTCTAATTTTTGAGTAAGAGTAAAGAAGGTGGCCTAAAAACTAAATCCGGCGTTCGGGTCCACCTTT
Source organism: Sabatieria punctata (assembly GCA_030248155.1). NCBI lineage: Eukaryota > Metazoa > Nematoda > Chromadorea > Araeolaimida > Comesomatidae > Sabatieria > Sabatieria punctata. The sequence goes on along the minus strand of JASANB010006064.1, from coordinate 21,533 downwards.
CTGATTATGTGGTAACAATTTAAAATTGGTGTTGAAATATAGCCGTTTTGTGAATTAACTTGAACGCCGGATTTAGTTTTTAGGCCACCTTCTTTACTCTTACTCAAAAATTAGACAGTGCAATCGTAAATTTTTTTACTCTTAAATGTTTTGTTAGATTATTTAAGGTAAGCTTTTGAAGAATCCCTCATACTATAGGATTATTCCTTGGCCATACTGTAAGCACCATTAGGCCTAAATAGGTTTCCGATCCTTTTATGCTCGACTGTACATAATCCAAAAACTAAGCACCCTGCCACTTTCCGAGGCAAAGTGGAACTTTGCCGAGATTTCTTTATTGTACACTTTTTCAAAAACTTGAACTTTACTTATTGCGTTCTTACTGAGTTTCAAAAATTTACAGTGGCCACATCACCGGTTCTGGTCCTGGCATTATGAATGACTTGCTGTCTAGGAATCCTGCTTTCCTTGACATAGTTTCTTCGGGAACAATAAGGCGGCTCAAGTCTATTTCCGACCTCTATGCCTTCATCCTTAACCCGCGCATGTTTTGCCGTGCTCTGCGATGGTGGCTGACTCGTCCTGATAACTGTCCCTATCAGATTCCACTGGCAGTGTTTGGCACCATTGTGCGTTTAACTGAAACCAACTGCCGCATCACGGATATGCTTTCTCTACTGTATAGCTATGTACTACTACCATGCGCGCGCGTATTTAAGCCGTGCATCCTGGCTAACGTTGCTTTAGCAGACGTTCGACTAGGTCAGCCGGCTCGTCAGTGGCGAAGAAATACAAGATGTAGGCGAGAGTGGAGAGTGGCAGTTTGCTTCCTTCAACCATCGAGCCGTTCCTTATGGTTTTCTGGCTGCCACATTTTGGACAGCCCCAGACGAAACCGTCAGACAGTTGTTCCTTTCTCCGTTCGGTCATTTTGTGGCCCTGAGCACACTTTAAGGACGTTGCAATTAACCATAACTCGCGCAGCCAATCCAACGCTGACTTTTCTGTACACAGTTTCTTTCCGATTTCCATTACATTCGGGGCCATATTAGAATACAGCCACAGAGACCTCAACACGTTTAGAGACTCGGCGGGCGCCTGTGTTAGTCACTCGGCCAAGCTGGTTATCTAATTAGCTTACACAGATCTATGAGGGCCAAGCCGCCGTCAGACTTATTTGTGATGGATGACGGGACGGGCCTCTCTGGTTACGTATACAGGTGGGGCGGCGGTGTTCTAGAGATACATGCGTTCTTGCTAGCCTCTCTCAAAATGGCCCCACCTCGCCTGGCTGGTCTCAGTCGCCGCTCTGTTACCACCGCCTACTGTACGTGAAAGCCTACAGGCATAGGCTCAATTGGTCAAATATTCTCTGAGCAGGTTTCAAGCTGGCGAAGGTTTCTCTCGGTCTGGTGCTGCATTGCCTCAAAGACTGTTGCTGTTTCCGGGAAAGGGAGTGTCTAGTGGCATGTTTCTCAGAGCGCGGCGAGGAGTGAAAGCAGCTGCCCTGATTCAAGCAATGGTAGATCTTACTAAACCAGTGGGTGAGACCGGGTTCGTCGGAATTTACAAGAAGTTCAGTCAAAAGCATGTCTTTTACACCTGAGGACCTGGTGGACCGGTTCTTCCTTGAGATGAGAGCTTGAGCATCACGAGGGAAGAGTACTGCACGGCGCTCAACGCGGACATGGCCACTAATCCTTGTAAGTAAGTAAGTAAATTTTATTCAACAAGAAAAAGCCTGCACACCACTTCTGTCAGATGAAGGGGCGAGCTGGGCCGATTTCCGGCTCGAAAGCCCTACCCCGAATGAATTGGGAAAAGTCGAGGCATTCCACTTTTGAGCGGAAGCGAGCCAAAGACTGTAAGTCAATGATTTCAGAAGGCAAGTTATTCCAAATACGTACAACTCTGTGTGCGAAGAAATTTTTGCTCACATCAAGACGAAAATGCTTAGGATAAAGTTTTAAACTGTGACCTCTAGTACGTGATTCAAGGACAAACGTAAACAAACACTCAACGGGCAAATCTGCAAGACCCCTGACTATCTTAAAAACCATTACAAGGTCTCTAATTATTCTGCGTTCTTCTAGAGATTTAATGTTTAACTGCAGTAGACGTTCTGGGTACGTTAATGATTGCAAACCAGGTAAACGACGAGTGAATGAGCGCTGCACTCTTTCTACCAAGTCAATATCTGATAATAGGTATGGACTCCAAACTTCGGATGCCTATCCCCTTGATGCACACCAAATATGTCGACTTCCCTTTTTATTTTCGGGGGGTGGAAGTGGGCATGTTTTGAGACGAGGGCAAAACAAGCCTACTTCCCCGGACGGTGACTTGGAACGTGTTTTCAAGGATTTGGAAAGGACTTCTCCATGAGATGCAATGTGGCGTCCCCGGTTCGACATCCCTCCCAAGTCACCGCCCTCGGACATAAATTAAATTGCAAAAAAGCCAAGTCCGAGCCGTCATCCCTGGAGACATGGACACTTATCGTTGACGCGGTCCTGGGGTTATCAGCCGTAATCGGTCGGAAATTTGTTGTTTTATCGTCCTAATCCCCTATTCATAATAAACTATGTATTTAAGCTTGTTTCAAGATAAGTTTTCTTTTGCCACCGAAATGGAGGAAAAATTTTTTCCTCTGTGCCATGAACTTTTCCCTTACTAAAAGTAGAGAAATAAAAGGGAAAGAACTGAATAAGAAGCAAACATGAAATAGACAATATAATAACAGCTACTCTGATACTCAGGTTTCGACCACAAACCTTGACTAATTACTGGTCGGAAAACGTAGGGTAGCTACCGCACCACGTTTACTGTTAATTTTACCGAAGTTCGCCGCTCGAATTCATTGAAAATTGCATTTTATGCACTTGGGCATTTGGTCAAATTTTGTTTTGCCACCGAAATGGAGGAAAAATTTTTTCTTATGCCATGAATTTTTCTCTTACTAATTTACTAGTCGGAAAACGTAGGGTAACTACCGCACCACGTTTACTGTTAGTTTTACAGAACTTTTGCCGCCTGAATTCATAGAAAATTGCATTTTATTGGTTTAGGGATTTTGTCAAATTTTGTCTTGCCACCAAAATGGAGGAAAAAATTTTTCTCCTGTGCTATTAATTTTTCTCTGACTAATTACTGGTCGGAAGATGTACGGTAGGATACCTACCGCGCTAGCTTTACTGTTAATTTTACCTAATATTCCCCTCTAATTGAAAGAAAATTTCATTTTATGGGTTTAGGGATTAGGTCAAATTTTGTCTTGCCACCGAAATGCGATGCCGGGCATACATAAATCAAACGTTGTGTGCATCATAATACGTTTTGCACTAATCACCGAAATCCGTTAACTTGAGATAGTGGACATTAATTTTGTCCCGGATCCCCTCCTAAAAACATAATGGTCATTTTCATGGACGTCGTCATGTTTGACCTCTTCCCATGAGGTAATTATGTCGTGATGCACTTTTTGGGGGCTGTGGAACAAAACTCAAAAATGGACATGGGACACTGTCCCACGTCACATGCCACCACGACCCCCAAACTCCGCAAAACAGAGGCTCTTGTTTTTTGGTGACTTGGTAATTTTGCCTTGTCCCAAAAAAACATGGAGAAGTCCTAGGCCAAGGACATGGTGTGCCGGAATTCCGGCACGGTGTGCATCAAGGGGATATTCAAGTTTCGACCTCACAAAGACGAAATACATTTGTAAAAGGAAATTTCTGTTCCGTGATTGAAAAACCCGAAAAATTGAGTTTACGGCCTGGAAAGCTTTGGTAGCAATATATTGACAATGCCTGGAGAACTTTAAATTTGAGGATACTATGACGCCTAGGTCAACAATTTGATCCACTGCTGGTAACAGAGTTTCTCTTATTTGATAAACAGTTCTTGCATTTCCGTATCCTAAGTGCAAAACAGAACATTTTTGAATAGCCACATCCAGTTGCATTTGTGTAGCCCACTCATAAACATTAAGTAAATCGTTTTTTAGCATATCGTTTTACAAAATCTGTTAGTTGCAAAATATAATTTTGCATCATCTGCGTAAGTTTCAAATGTGAAAAACGTATAACCTTTTCAAGATCATTTATGTAAATTAAAAAAAGAACAGGGCCTAACAAACTACCCTGGGGAACACCAGAAGTCACACTTTCTAAAGAGGAAGAATTACCATCCAGATGAACATACTGTTTTCTATCAGTAAGGTAAGCACATAACCATGCTAACAGAGTACCAGAGATCCCTATTTGTCGAAGTTTAAATAACAACTTTGGATGAGATACACTGTCAAAAGCTTTTGCTATGTCAAGATATATAACGTCTACTGTTTGATGGGTATCCAACATACTTGTCCAATCGCTGAGGCAAGAAAGTAACTGGGTAACAGTAGAGCGCTTACTCAAAAAACCATGTTGCGCTGTTGATATCTTATTATAGGTCCTTAAATAATTTACCAAACGTTCCCTAACAATTGACTCCAAAACTTTACTAGAAGCACAAAGCAGACTAATCGGTCTGTAATTTTGAACACTTGAATGTGAACCTTTTTTATGCAACGGTATAATCTTAGATACCTTCCATTCATTAGGCAATTTTTGAGAAGCCAACGAAAAACTAAAAATTCGTTCAAGAGGGAAAGCGATAACAGAACTGAGTTTACGCAAAAAGAATTGAGGTATTTCATCAGGACCAGCAGATTTCTTAGACGCTAACTGAGACAAATGAGTTATTACATCTACTAAATCAACATTTACAGAGGATAGAAGTGGAGCTTCAATAAAACGATCAGTAACTAAAGGAATACCATCGTCCACTTTAAACACTGAAGCAAAATATTTGTTAAATAATTCAGCTTTCTCATTAGAATTTGAGACGGGAAGTCCGGTATTGGATTCAAGCACAGGAATTTCTGTATTGCAAGTTAAACGAGATCTTACAAATCTCCAAAAACGATTCGTACATCTTGATGTTAAGACAGCATTTTCTGCTAGAAATTCGTCTCTGCGCTTCAATCTCCTAGCCTCACGCACAGCAGTTAACCAGTTTTGCTTATGGTCATCAGTACGATTTTTCTTGTATAAATCGTGCAATCTTCTTTGTCTCTTGTGTGCTTTTCGAGTAGCGAAAGACCAAGAAGAGTTTTGTTTGGAACGAACAACACACAAGGGCACAAATTCATCAATTACTCTACTTAGTTCAAATTTAAACGAGGCCCAAAACTGATCAACGTGTGTACAGAGACTAAAGATTGAAATCCAATCGACACTTGCAAGGCTCAAGCATATATCGTCTACATTTGCCTTAGCAAAATTTCTGAACACTCTTGTACTAACCTCAACTTCAAAAGGACCCAAACACACTTTCAGACCGAAGTGATCCGACATTCCTAAAGGATCAATAACTTCCACACATTGCACCATTTTTTCTTCATTTACAAAAAATAAATCTAATATATTACCCTTCTCATGAGTCGGAACCAGTACGCATTGCGTTAGACCAAATTCCAATGTACCAGCACGAAAATCTTGACTAGTAGATAAGAGCTCAGGCTCAGTTTCTCCCCATCGGATATCTGGGTAATTAAGAGTCGTTCTCTGGTCAGATCGCGTTTTGGTCCTTTGCCCTATTCAGACCCAAAATTGAAACTTTGAGCTAGAGAGCTGTAAGTTGGTACACTAATAGATACTTATGAGTTATCTTTCAGCTGCAAAGGATTAATGGATCTGACGCTCCTGTCCTGAGATATAGCTTTCCGAAAATCGGTCTGCTTAACTATGGGACCAAAATTTCAAACTCGAATTTCTCGCTTCATACTCGGAATTCGGACCTAAAAATTGGGGGTTTAGAGTACTTTTAGACTGCTTTAAGAAACTTTCGTCAAATTTTCGTTTTCAGAAAAAAAAATTTTGTTTTCGCCCCCTTTGCGCCCCCCTAGCTCGTCTGGAACCCCCCCCCCCAACCCAGTTTTTTTTTATTTCAGAAAAATGTTGCGCTATCAATTACCTACCGTTTGGTGTGAAGCATTGTTTGCTCAGACCCGAAAAACGTGAGAAAATTGAGGTCAAACATGTCCCGGTCGCAAAATTTTCGCACTTTTCTCAGGTCAAATATTTCCAAGTCCGGTTTTCCACCTACTAGTACGAATTCGGACTTAAAAATTGGGGGTTTTAGAGTACTTTTAGACTGCTTTAAGAAATTTTTGTCAAATTTTCGTTTTCAGAAAAAAAAATTTTTTTCGCCCCCTTTGCGCCCTCCTAGCTCGTCTGGAACCCCCAACCCAGTTTTTTTTATTTCAGAAAAATGTTGCGCTATCAATTACCTACCGTTTGGTGTGAAGCATTGTTTGCTCAGACCCGAAAAACGTGAGAAAATTGAGGTCAAACATGTCCCGGTCGCAAAATTTTCGCACTTTTCTCAGGTCAAATATTTCCAAGTCCGGTTTTCCACCTACTAGTACGAATTCGGACTTAAAAATTGGGGGTTTTAGAGTACTTTTAGACTGCTTTAAGAAATTTTTGTCAAATTTTCGTTTTCAGAAAAAAAATTTTTTTTCGCCCCCTTTGCGCCCTCCTAGCTCGTCTGGAACCACCCCAACCCAGTTTTTTTTATTTCAGAAAAATGTTGCGCTATCAATTACCTACCGTTTGGTGTGAAGCATTGTTTGCTCAGACCCGAAAAACGTGAGAAAATTGAGGTCAAACATGTCAAGGTCGCAAAATTTTCGTACTTTTCTCAGGTCAAATATTTCCAAGTCCGGTTTTCCACCTACAAGTGCGAATTCAGGCTTAAAAATTGGGGGTTTTAGAGTACTTTTAGACTGCTTTAAGAAATTTTTGTCAAATTTTCGTTTTCAGAAAAAAAAATTTTTTTGCCCCCTTTTGAGGTAATTGATAGCGCAACATTTTTCTGAAATAAAAAATACTGGGTTGGGGGGGTTCCAGACGAGCTAGGGGGGCGCAAAGGGGGAGAAAAAAATTTTTTTTCTGAAAACGAAAATTTGAGAAAAGTGTCTTAAAGCAGTCCAAAAGTACTCTAAAACCCCCAATTTTTAAGTCCGAATTCGTACTAGTAGGTGGAAAACCGGACTTGGAAATATTTTACCTGAGAAAAGTGCGAAAATTTTGCTACCGGGACATGTTTGACCTCAATTTTCTCACGTTCTTCGGGTCTGAGCAAACAATGCTTCACACCAAACGGTAGGTAATTGATAGCGCAACATTTTTCTGAAATAAAAAAAACTGGGTTGGGGGGTTCCAGACGAGCTAGGAGGGCGCAAAGGGGGCGAAAAAAATTTTTTTTTCTGAAAACGAAAATTTGACAAAAATTTCTTAAAGCAGTCTAAAAGTACTCTAAAACCCCCAATTTTTAAGTCCGAATTCGTACTAGTAGGTGGAAAACCGGACTTGGAAATATTTGACCTGAGAAAAGTGCGAAAATTTTGCGACCGGGACATGTTTGACCTCAATTTTCTCACGTTTTTCGGGTCTGAGCAAACAATGCTTCACACCAAACGGTAGGTAATTGATAGCGCAACATTTTTCTGAAATAAAAAAAACTGGGTTGGGGGGGTTCCAGACGAGCTAGGGGGCGCAAAGGGGGCGAAAACAAAAATTTTTTTTCTGAAAACGAAAATTTGACGAAAGTTTCTTAAAGCAGTCTAAAAGTACTCTAAACCCCCAATTTTTAGGTCCGAATTCCGAGTATGAAGCGAGAAATTAGACTTTGAAATTTTGGTCCCATAGTTAAGCGGACCGATTTTCGGAAGGCTATATCTCAGGACAGGAGCGTCAGATCCACTAATCCTTTGCAGCTGAAAGATAACTCATAAGTATGTATTAGTGTGCCAACTTACAGCTCTCTAGCTCAAACTTTCAATTTTGGGGTCTGAATACTGAAACTCGATCGGTTCAGAGAACGACTCTTAAAATCGCCCATCATGATTACAGGACTTTTGTTGTTTATCAGAAATCGGGAAAAATGGTCAGTAACGGCATTAGTGGAACTACGCAAATTTGCTGATGGAGTACGGTAATAAAGACCTAACCGGAACAACACTTTGTTACCATAAGCATAAACGTCTAACCAAAGTGATTCAAAAAATTCTTCGCTAGTTGCACTAATCATTCTACATTTAAGAAATTTTGGAATCAGTAAAAGAACGCCCCCTCCTCGGCCCAAGCGCGCCGCATCGTCTGCTCGAAAAATGTTATGCGTGGCCAAAATATCACCAAACAACACATTATCGTCAGAATTTACTAAAAAGGTTTCAGTTACTGCAATAACTGCGCAAGGTAAACTAGAACAGAAAAAACGCAATTCAGTTAGTTTTCCGAGAATTCCACGCACGTTAAACAGAAAGAAGTCTAGTAATTCATTTCGTCCTCCTAATGGTATAGCAGGCTGATCTAGTTTACCAAGCTAACATCCTTTTTTGGAACACTACGGATCTGACCTTTAGTTACAATCCATTTTTTGCCGGGGTTATAAAACTCATTGCTAGTATCAGAATTACGCACAAAACACTCCTCTCGCAGACGCTTGTCTTCGATGCGCTGTCGAAACGTGAGGTCGGGCCGTACAAACGGTTTGAATTTCGCCTCATGAGCTGTGCCACAAAAAGTGCGAACAGACACAGTACAGTACCTTTTGAAAGAAACTTCTTTTTCGACTCGAACGAGGCCAACTTCACCTTCACGATGCGTGGAATGGTCTTACCCGCCTCATCCTTGCGCACTTGACCATCACCGAACACTTCCCGTACTTGAGACGCAGCCACACCCGACTCCGAGCGTAACGGGGTTTGCCAGAACTGGCAAGAATATTACAAGGATCTTCTGGATCATTTTCCGATATGTCCGTGCCTTAGTAATAGTAAGTATTTAGAGAAGGTCAACTTTACTGTACATACTGTTTTTGAGTGTTTTAATAAACCGTATCGAAAAAGATAATTTGGCTCCTACATGCTGACAAGTGGCGTACGTGCAGCTTGCTTAGTCCGGCCGAACAATTAAGTACTGGACTGAGGCTATGCTATAGGAGTCCCGGCAATAAACTCTGCTTATGTAGGTGGATTTAGCTGAGAAATCAATCCCGGTGCGTTTCGTTAGTTAACAAAGGGCGGCTCACTCGCGCTTTCTAGGATATTGTGGCACTAGCAATAAATACAAAGTATGAATAAAGTCTCATTCTAAATAATGTTAGCGGGATTGGTCAACTTCGCCTGTTTTAACAAGCCGCCCAAGCCGCCGGGCCGCCCAATCCGCCAGGCCGCCCAAGCCGCCCAACCCGCCAGGCCGCCCAATCCGCCAGGCCGCCCGCCCGCCGTCCACCCCCCTTAAACTTTATTTTTACTATGGGGTAGGATATCTTACCGGGGCCGCCTGAGGTCTTGATTGAAGGGGGCCAGGATCATATATGGTATCCCTTCTTCAAGCGTAGAGATAAGTTGAGAGATGGGAATCGCTGTATACAAGTGAGCATCGAACGGGGCCACATCTGAGCCTGATGATCACTGGAGCAGAATAAGTACTGGAAGACGGGAACGAATGGGAGAACTTGAGCACAGGAACTGTCGAACTGCCGGTTAGGAGTGGGAGAGCGATAGGCAGTCTTGGTAGAGCTTGGATAGCTTGAGGAACGATGGAGCGGTGGGCGCACATAACACAACACAACACAAAAAAGCGGGTTCTCAATGTTCGGGATGGTTTGAGGAGTAAACGTTTCTGGTTTGTAGAGCTTTTGGCCCTTAGTAATTAAATTAGTACTTTTCTTTGGAAGACAGCTTGATGATCTAGCATAAGACCAAAAAAGATGCAACAATTTTTTATGTACAATAAGCTGTACAATTGAATGCGCACGTAAGGTATGTACGTACAATAGGTTGACAGACAGATAGTGCCGGTTCATGTGACACACGTGGTACATGAGAAGACGTGGTCATGGGGCGGCCGTCGGTGTTTTCTAGGGAGGAAATGCAACAAATATACGTGTCGACGTGGATACTTGTTTGGCCCAAATTACAGTGCGAAATGTTTATCTGTGTGGGCTCACCCGATGTTTGATGAACTCCTTGGGGCGGCGTCTGTATCAGGTTGCCTACGCATGGGCAATGCAATATCAACTGGTTCTTACAAGTGGTTGGCCGGTGTTCGGAAAGAGTGGGTGGCTGTTGATCTCATAATAGACTAATTGTGCGTTTAGTGTACATTACCTTCCGATTGTTGTCTGGGGCTTTAGATAATCGTTTCTAACTGACCTCACTGCAATGCCATTCCTGCTCTAACTGATGGATTACCGCCTAGTGGTGTTGCCCTATCTGCTGGCAGTGCTGTTAGTCTTGCCTAGCAATGGGTCGCGGGTTCTTCTGCTGCCCCATCCGTTCATCGTCAGTCATATGCGTCTGTTCTACAAATTGGCCACCCAACTAGTCAGCAAAAACTATGAAGTGACCGTCCTGCGATGGCCAGCCAGCAACAGCACTGCCCGACTGCTGCCTCCGAAAGGCACGCGCGTCATCTCGTACAGTCTACAGCAGCACGGCTGGGTCGACGAGACAATTGACAACATTCTATGGAAACCTTCTTCCGAAGCCTACTATGAGTACCTGAAATTCATGGCGCGTGGCACGGACGTAGCTTTGAAGCCGTGTATGATGCTTCAGAACAGCCCGCAGCTTATAAAGCAGCTTAAGGGATATGGTTACAAGCTGGGGATAATCGATCCTCATGCTTATCCGTGCGCCTGGATGTTTATGAATTCGCTCGGACTGCCATACATTAGCTTAGCACCAAGTATTCCTGTTTATTACATCGACCGGGCTTCGGCCACTCCCACCCCATTTTCCTATGTTCCAAGTATGGTGGACGGTTTCTCGGACCGCATGAGCATGCTGGAACGAGCCAGGAACGTATTCGACCACCAAATCTTCTCTACTAGTGTGTACTGGAGCTTACTAGAGACCTTTGTCAGGAGTACAACGCACTGGTCGAATGTAATGCACAACCCGTTGATGGTGTTGTATTTGACCAACGATTTCCTGGAATTCGCTCGACCCTACTCGCACACGCACATCAACATCGGTCTAAAAGAGCGCATTGCAGAGACAGTGCGAGACGTAAATCTGTCTTTACGATCGGGCAGACCTAATTTATGACAAAGAATTGTAGGAGCTTGGCTCAACGTCCTGTTCCAATGGCACCATCATCTTTTCGCTGACTACGCTCGGCAACAAGGAACTGATGCCAGTGCAGATGAAAAATGCATTCTTGCGCACGTTCGAAAGGTATATACCGGATGTAATTCTGAGCTCTTGCAACTTTCAAGGATCTTTGATCCACGGTTTGTACAAAGGTTTACGAGAGAAATTACCTCAACCCAGTTGATTTTACGTGCGAATTACAGGTTTCCCAACTACAGAATTATCTGGAGGACGCTGGCAGCACCGGCGAACGTTTCGTGTTCGCACAAACACATATCTTTCACAAACTGGTTCAACCAAACAAACCTGTTCGGTAAGTAAAACCGGACCGCCTTGACACAATGACTCGACGTCACTTTTTATAGCCGACCCCAGCACACGTTTACTGATTACACACGGCGGCATCAGCACAGTACTGGAGGCGGCCAGACACGGTATTCCCATGCTTGCCATGCCCATGGGGATGGACCACCATGGCAACATTGGAAGGGTCATCCGACGTGGTCTTGGCTTACGAATACAAAAACAAGAAATTACCGACGAAAAGCTCACAAACATGATTAGCAAAATGCTGACTGACTCTAGGTACGTACGCGCTCTGGGCGGCTAGGCTGGTACGTATTGAATTTCACAATACTGATGTGTTGCACAATAGCTAATTTACTGTTCCGCGGCAACGTTACATGGCTTACGGTTTGTCACACCTGGCAGGTTTGAGTGTTCTGTTGTTGTTCATCCACTACTACCCTCCTGTTTAAACGCGATGGACTGATGTAGAGTAGGTTTCAGGTACAGCGAACGGTCGCTGGACATGGCTGCGATGTTGGACACGGAGCAGTCAAGCAGACTGGACAACCCGTTGCTGTGGTGGACGGAGTACGCGATCAGACACGGCAATCTGCTGGACCGACTGAAGTCGAAGGGAGAGCTGTTGTCGCTGGTGCCCTACTTCCACGTAGACTTGTTGCTAGTAGTGTTTGTAGCAGTTCTGGTGACCAAGTGGACCGTCTAGGTGTAGAATAAAGCTTTGAGCAGTGTAGTGCAGTGCAGGCAGGGAGCATTAGGGTCTGAAATCGGATCGGCGGAGCGCGCGGACAAGTAGTGGGTGATTTTGATTTGATGAGTGTCAGCGGCGCCATTAAAATTCAATTTGCAGTGTAAGCGCTGGATAAACAGCACCAGAAGCGTATCGTTAACGACTCAATTACGACTGCTGTCAGGCGGTCTTGAGCTGGCGGAGACCAGAAATCAATTGCGGCCACCGGAGGATTGTTGTGGCCAAATTTGGGCCCTCTCCGATCGCTTTAATGAGCCTAAGCCACACGTCCCTGAAGACTTTAATTTGAGTCGCATTGTTCAACCGACCGTCACCGCATCTCCGGAGGCTGTGAGCAAGCCCAATTGGTTTCCATCAACTCCGACCAGCTAATGACAAAAATCAAGCACACACAGGCTACCGTACTGCACAGCTTAGGTCTGTCTCTGCAGCTGTTCCATAGTCACGAATCTGTCTCCCTCTTCCCTCATACACGGCGGCTATTAGCTAATTGCTTGGCTCGAACCGACGAGGTGATTTCTTAAGTGGCACGTTAGGGTTATTTGTCTTGAATGCTTAATTAGGTTGGTCGGGCTACGGTAGGAGTGCCTAGAGTCGGCCCCGGAAACGAGTGATTAGTGGAGGGGACGATCGCACAGAGGGGCTAATGGCGGGACGGCGGATTGATTTCAATTTTCAATCGCCCTCTTGATTGGCCCTTAAGGTGCTGCTGTTTCCGTGATCACTAAAAGCCAAGCTGCACTGACGCGTGTCTCGGCTCCATAATATGAATCGGCCATGATTAAGAGCACCACCTGATTAGCTAGCGCAATCGCTTAATTCGCCTTCTTCTAGCGGCCATTAAGTGATTCTCTCCCCTTAAGCGAACCTTTTTCCGAGCCGACTGATTGGCTTTTATTATATCGTCAAACTGTTACCATTTAAGTCGCAGCACTCTCGCATCGATTCGTCGTCCCACCGACCAGGCAGTCAACAGGTAGCCCACCTTGCTGCCGCCGGCCAGATGCAGTACCCCGGATACCCCTCCTTCCCCTTCTACCTGCCCATGCTACCTTACTCGGCGCTCTGGAACTCCCAGATCTACCTGACCAGGGCGCAGCGCCGACCCACCCCTTACTCTATCAAGGACATCCTCGGACTCGCCTCCGCCGACAGTCAGGACCCTCTCTCCGAAGGTACTCCACCTCTCTCTCTGCTCTACAAACAACTCCTACCGTACTCTCTTTAGCCAACGCTCTCGACTTCAGCACTCGCTTTCGCTCCAGTCCGCCGCTGTCGCCCGGCAGAAGCAGTCGGTCGCCCGACCGAACGCTCGACTTCCAGGTAAAGATCCTTTCCCGCAACCAACGACCAAACCAAGCTCTTTCAGAAGAGTTTGAAAAAGAAGAAAGCGCGAACCACTTTCACCGGTCGTCAGATCTTTGAACTGGAAAAACAATTCGAAATCAAGAAGTATCTATCGTCCAGCGAACGATCAGAATTGGCCAAACTGCTGAACGTCACTGAAACCCAGGTATCTTTTCAAGCCGATTATTCATAATGTGCAAGATAAGCACAGCGCGCAGGTTCTCCGTCGTTTATTCCCACTTTTGACTGTTTTTGAAGCACTGAAAGGAGAAAGTCAGGTCTACTGAGATTAGCAAAGTCGTAGTTAAGAAATTCAGTACCATACAAAGAAAACGTTATAAATATAGTACGTGTGTGCAAAAAGTGGCAGGATTGTGACAGTTAAAGGTACAAACCACCAAGTAGGGTTACCGTAGTTCAAAAAGGAGTGCCACATCCAAACTTCTACATAGACCACAGCTGCCTATCTATAGTCACAGGTGTCATGTACGTAGATACGCTATAGGCATGACGCATTTGAACTTATTTTTAGCTGTTTTCCGTATAGGCAGTGCGCAAGGCTACGGTAGTCTTCGAATGATGTATTTTGGAAAGCACCTACAGTAGGTCAAAAGCTGTGTTCGCTCCCCGCAACGCAGAAAACTGCTGCTTATGAGGGTCTCAATTGAACAGCAATACAGTTCTAGTGCGCAGAAGCGTGCGTAAAGCAACAAGCACCACTGATGGGGATGGCGCAAAAATAGTGTCCGTCGTATTTACGTTAATGAGGGTGCATTCGGAACAAAACACACCACAGAGCGGCCAATGTACATAGATACCACCAAACAAACATCCTTACAAGTTCTACATTCAGTGGCTTAGCCCAAACTTATAAAATAACTTAACGTTTTCAAGTGAATGTGTTTGTGTTGAGGTGAAAATCTGGTTCCAAAACCGCCGCACCAAATGGAAGAAACAAGACCAAGAGATCAAGAGCAAACAGCAGCAGCAGGAACAAGAGCACAGTTCTCCCTCGGGCGCTGCAGAAGACAGCGTCGTCCACACTCCACCTCCTCCCTCGTCCACCGACCTAGCGGGTGCCGAACGGTCGGGCGATGCAGAAACGCCGACTGCTGTATGAGGCGAACGAAGGCCGTCAGTGTGTGTGGCTATTGCTTCGTAGATTCCGGTGTAATCGGCGAGTGTCTATCTGCTAAGTGAAAGGCCGACCAGCCATGCGTTTGTGTGCGCACGGCGGCCCGGCGTAAATTGGCTTGTTGCGTATTATTGTCGCAATACAAGTGTGATGTTCTGTGATCGATATTTGTATCTAAGTCACGAATTAACGCTAATGTTTACGACTAGCTCGCAAATTAAACGACACTTGTCGCCACCGTCATCGCCATCTGCTCGCAATCAAGCTGTAGCGGCTTCTGGCTAACTCAACCCGCATAGAAAATACACTGATCTGTCAAAAGACCAAGTACTCCGTGTTGCACAGCATTTATCTGGTCTAATTAAAGTAAAGACAATCAAACAGTTGTGCTCTCTAGGCAGGTAGAGTTGGACGCAGGTTTTGTGTTGACTTGCAGTTTCAAGTCCAGCTCTTTTCCTTTGGTCTCTTGTAGTAAAGCGCAGGACACCATCACACAAATAGTTGATACCACTGTCACTCCCACGTATGGCGCAGAAGACCAGATATTTCCAAGATAGTTCAACTAAAAATGCTTTGCAAAGAGGTGAACGGCATTTTTTCTCCTACTTGTGGTGACAGAACGGCGCCAAGTCGGGCCATTGCAGAATTCGAGCCGATTCCGATCGACCTCACGACTGTGGGATAAAGTTCAGCAGAGCAGAGGTAGTTGGCATCCCAGGAAAAACCGGTGAAGACGTAAGCAAGTGCGCTTAAATACGCCAAGTATATGTCTCCGATCTAAAATGTCTGTAATTTGGTACTTGCGGCAAAATAGTTAAATTTTCAACCTCGAGATTGATAAGAATAGTAATAAGCATCATGATTGTGATAACTCCGCTCATAGAAGCCTGATGCATAGTTCTTCTGTTAAACTTTTCAGAGTAGCTTTCGTAAATGTAAATCTAAAACTGACACTTACGTACATTCAACAATATCTTCTTGATACAGTGTACACTTGGCATCCATTGTTTGAATTGTCATGTACAGTGCCGCCTGGCCTTTGTTCGAAATTTTCCGAATAGTTTCAAATGGCCGCCATTCAATCAATTTTTAACCGATTGAAACGATTTTCAGCCAGACAATTATTATTTGTTTACAGTTTGCTTTGGCCAAGTCCTAACCTACTAGCCTTCTGTAGCCTGGAGTTGTGCCCTATCCGAAATGGACTAACACAAAGTTTCAGACGTCAAATTTGAACATGCATACAATTTACCTTTCCTTTATTCCTTTATCGGATTTTCCCCAAATTTGGCAGGTTAAGGCAGGCAGGCATTTGGCAGGCAGGCAATTTATACATGGACTTAAAAACCCTGTGGTGGTCAGCTTTCTAAACTATATTTTAAAAAAGTGCGACCTGGCGGTTTTTTGCTAATAACTCCTTGAGGAAACGTCGGAGCGCTTTTTGTCTCGTAACAAAAGTTGTAGAGGGGCCCGAGGTCGGTACTGTGGTATAATTTGAGAATGCCAAATTTCCACGTTCACTAAAAGTGAAAATCCGCCAGATTTTAACCGGTAGTGCTAGAAAGCTGACTTCTTCAGCGTTTTAAGTCCATGTAAAGATTGGCTATCCTGCAAAATTTGGAATAGATCCGCTGAAGGGTTCGTGGGATATTTATGTTCAAATTTGACGTCTGAAAATTCAGCTCAGCTCATTTTGGAAGGGCATAACTCCAGGCTGCAGAAGGTTAGCAGGTCCAAACGGAATGGCGGCCATTTGAAATTATTCGGATAACTTGGAAAGAGGCCAGGCGGTTTTTATGGCCAACACTGTACTAATTTGCTATAGAGAATAATAATGCTTAAAGTACCAAGTAATATAAACGTTTTTACCAGTTTTGATATTGGGTGCAACAATCCAAGCACGACTTGCTTCACATATAAATTTCCACTCAGATTTCTTATGTTCAAATCGAGTGCGAAACTAGCGAAACTTGAAGAGAACCACATCACACTGAGAGTCAGTGTGGTGAGTGTTAAAGTCTTGGTTGAAAATAAATCTTTGATTGTGTATATTCGAGTATTGTGAGCTTCCGACCGTTCCAGATCTTTTTGGCGTACATCTAAACTAAACAATCTGCGCGAAATTTAAAAAAACGCACCGGGATTTTCCATAAATGAGCTTTTCTACTCTCTCTGGCCTATTTTCGATTAAAAAGGCCACCAGCCACGGAAGTTACCTTTTTTGCCTACTTTCACTAAAACAAGTACCTTAACCGTTTTAAAAGTACTGTATATCAAACTGGATATTGCTATTGGGCTTTGCTTTGGGCCCTCACTATTCTAAATTCCTCTATTTTAATCTATGTATGTTCTTTGTGCTTTGCTTTCTGTACAATGTCGCAGTACTTGACCAATGAAAAGGCTTTGACACCTATTAGTCTTAGTAGTTTGCAGCTTGCGTTATCTGAGAACCTTTCAGTCGTAAGAATTATTGAAACCAAAATCGGTCAATGGGCTTATTTTAGCAAACTTTTACCAAAAATATAACCATTGGAGCCTTTTCAGTTAACTTAATGCGGAAAACCCATTACACTTACGGGTACGAAAACCCGTGTATGGACGTAATTACCCGGCTCGACTTTATTCAGCTTGGCTATCCATGCAAGGACTTCCTGCTTTTCGCGATATCGTTCTTGAGATTCAAGCCAGTTTGGGCTCTCCGGCATGTAAAGCAACAACAACAGAAAAGGAATACAAACAGAAATTGCTGTTACGGCTGCTGCGTACCGCCACCACGGCAAAAGATAGCAAATCAGTGTAGCCACAAGCCGCCCAACACCCTGAAAGCGCTACTCTTCTTTGGCAGGTCAATTGACCATGATTCAATCGATGGAATGGTTCATACAATAGTAGTGATGTAGTCAATACTACCTGTCTCACTAAACTGGTTTCAAGCGATCGTCGTTTCAAATTTTCAGTATTGACCCTAAAGAGATGATAAAAACTTACATAGGTCATAAACGCCTTGACGAACGTTCGCTGTTCGGGCAGGCAAAATTCCATACAATATGCAAATGAAACAGTAATAATTCCTCCAACCACCATACCCATTAGCAGTCGAAAAGCGGCAAGCAGCTGCCAGACAGGCGAAAATGCTGAAAGAGCTTTGTTTCCGAATAAGAAAAAATAAAGTAAAAGTACCTGAACCCAAAGCAGCAGTGATTCCGAGCAGTAAGCAAACAATACAAATTCGTTTTCGACCGAACTTGTCGGCCAAATGACCGAAGGTTATAGTTCCCAGCAGAACACCTGCGAATTGAAAGCTGCTAATTGAGGTCGCAAAATAACTGCTCCTGCCGCAATGCATTCCAAATTCGAGGACCATCGAGTGGAAAAGAGGCGTTTCGAATTCAAGAAATTCTTTCGGACAAGCATGGTACAGGTTGCAGTCCTTCGCAAACACGGAGTCCGTGAAATTAGGTGACTTGCAGGTCCATTTAGGGGAGTAATTCAAAAACCCTGGAATGCTCTGCTGCACAGACAGCAACATGCTGAATTGCCAGACTGCACAAACCAGGAAGAATAAACGACTAACTTTCAGGCGCGTTACAAAATAATCATGGAGTACACGTATCATTGTGTATGGACAAGACCGTTTCCTGCGTACCTACCTATCGCCCAACATCTGAACTGTTTATACTGCGCTCAACTTATCGGTTTGATAAAGGTTAGTCTGACGTTCAGCCGATCTGTCAACAGTGATTAAGCAGCCAGTTCTTAGGCATCTGCTTACTGGAATACTATTCCGATTTGATGTGCGGAAATGTAGAGAGCAAACAGACCTGCTCTACCAAACATTCCGAACATTTTCCACCAGAATCCGAAACAGCAGGTGCCGCCATGGAAACAGCTGTAGAATCACAGAACTTCATTGTTCACCTTCAACAGCTGCATGTACAGGCTTCTCATGCGTTCCCACCTGGGCGTGTGGTCAAACACCAGACCTACATAAGCAGTTGTCTCTGACAAGGACACCAGTTCAACTCACAGCTACTACCTGTTCAGCATCTGACTTCGCGGTGAGCTACCCTACCGTTGTTTCCAACAGAAACCAGTCAGAACTATGTTTTTTGGATTCTTCTCAAGTGTGACATCAGTCTAAACTGTTAAAATGCTGCCGTTCCGACACGGAAGCACTTTGAGCTGTGATCTGTCAAATTAATTTTGACGCTCCGGCAAAGCCATGTCTAACTAAAATGCTAATCTGTTGCAGATGAAACTACTGGCACTCCTATGTGTGTGCCTGGCCGTGGCACAGGCGCAGAGGTCAATCACAGTAGGCAAGAGAGCCTTGGGTCGTCACGAGCGGGCTGAACATGCGAAAATCGAGAAGATGCTGCACGATGTGACCGAGAACAAGATGGAACAGTCGCGATCGGACGGAAGAGGCAACGGAATGCGACGGAAGAGCGACCACTTCGACGACAACAACGGCAACCGAGTGACCAAGGTGGAACAGACCTACAGCGGACTGAAGGTGCTGGGCGGAGACATCACCGAACACAAGACCAAGGGCGGTCTGCAAGACGTCATTGACAAGGGATCCGGCAAGGTGACTGGCAAACGACACGTGAAACCGCAGAAGACCAAGACCGGCAAAGCCTTCCTCGACTTGCACAAGAAGCTCGGAAAGGTAAACCCCGACGAGCTGCGACAGAAGCAGGGAGAGGTCATGAAGAAGGTGGAGGGACTGATCGAGGCTCGTCGCAAGAAACGTGACACCCCCATGCCGGTGGATAACCGAGAGGCAGCTCCAGTGATCATCACGGGCAAGCGAGGAAAGAAGACCAGTGACGAACCTCAAGTGGGATTTGAAGTCAGCTTCGAGACGACAGGAGACGGCGGAGTTCCCGAGAAGTGGGTGGTGCTGACCGACAAGGATGGAAACGAGCTCGACCACTACAACGCCGTTACCACCAACCAGCGGCAACAGGCCGGCACCGGCCCTGGAGGTAACGAGAAAGTCAAGCGATACGAGTACGGACGCGACTTTGACAAGATGATCGTGACCAAGCTTAGCAATGGCAAGTGTAAGATGGAGTCGGACACCGTCAAGACCATCCATCTGCACAACTCGAACAGCAACACGGCCACCAACGCCCACGAGTACAACTGCTACCACCAGGACGCCGACGCCGCTAATGGAGCCTACTCTCCCCTCAACGACGCTCACTACTTCGGCACCAAGGTCTTCCAGATGTACGTTGACTGGTACGGCAAGGGACCTCTGAAGCACACTCCACTCGTCATGAAAGTGCACTACAAGAACAATTTCGAGAACGCCTTCTGGGACGGCCGTGCTATGACGTTCGGAGATGGCGCCAGCTACTTCCACCCGCTGGTGTCTCTTGATGTGATGGCCCACGAAGTCAGTCACGGTGTCACTGGCCAGAACTCCGGTCTGCGCTACCAAGGACAGTCCGGCGGCTTGAACGAAGCCTTCAGTGACATGGCCGGCAAAGCTGCTGAGAGGTACGTGCGAGGCAAAACCAAAGTCAACTGGGGAGTCGGCTACGACATTGTCAAAGGAGGTAACGGCAAGCTGAGGTGCATGGACAACCCCGAATGCGACCGCCGATCGATCGGTCACGTCAGCAAATACCACAATGGAATGGACGTGCACCACTCGAGCGGAGTCTTCAACAAAGTCTTCCACCTGTTGGCCAAGAAGTTCAAATATGACGTCTGGGATGCGTTCGACCTCTTCTACACGGCCAACACCAAGGGCTACTGGGGTCCCGACACCAACTTCAACGAAGCTGCTTCAGAGACACTGAAAGCCGCCGATGACATGAAGGCCGGACGCCACTACAACTTCAACTACGACCACCTCAACACCCAAGACATCGTCAATGCTTTCAAACAAGTCGGAATCAACTGCCGCAACAGCCGTGGCACCTGGAGCTGCTCCAGCTAAATTAAAAAGTTAGAGCTAGGCTAGAGTTTTAACATTGTCTAATTGGTTATCTTTTACGTACAATAAAATTAATGGACAATTTTGGGTAAATACATCGATTTGGAAGCAAAGCACAGAAAAAATGGAAACGTTCAGTTGCGGCTTTTTTGTACCCGAAAAGATGCTATAAGTATGGCTGGGTTGAATGAATATTTAGTGTATTCAGAAATTAGCATACTGTACACACGTTATAGAGAAAATAACTTTACGTACTTTATCCCACTCCGCCGCTGCTGTTGTTAACTGAAATCCTGTATGTACGTATGCACAACTAGCGTAGCGTACGTGCGTATAACGCTAAAAGGTGGTGGAACGTTTTCCCGAGGGCCAGTCAAAGCCAATCTAAAAGCATAAAAGGCTTAAATACAGGCAACACTACACAAAATAGACTATGTGGAAGATAAATAAATACCCGCACGAAATTGGTTGATTTTTTACAAAAGATATTGCTCTTTGCGTTCGTGCCTTTTTGTTGCAATGATAAAACTATAATTGGAATAGATCTACATTACGAATGGCTTCGCGGTTTAACGGTTCGGTTTATCGGTTTATTATCTTGAGGCCTTTGCCCCCACCCGGTAAATCTGCATGACGGAAGTTTGTCGATGCGATGCGGTCTTTTTTTATAAAGAACGCTAGACTAGGGATGCAACCGAGTTGCGGTATTATGCGGAATTTTTTTGGTATGCGGTATTTTAGGAACTGCATAATACCGCATATTTCTATACCGCATAATTTTGCTCAATTTTAGGCCTAAAATTGGCAAAAAATGACAAAATTGTGCATA
>JASANB010006063.1:0-20741 GCA_030248155.1 Sabatieria punctata | reverse complement strand
TGGACTGTACATGAAAAAAGATTATAGCAATGTTTACATCATTGGAAACAACGACAACTAACAGGAGTTTATACAAATTTCGAACTGGCCAAAGCACTACAACTGGGCTATCGAGTGACACACTGTTATGAGTAATGTTAAGCTAAAACAATAATAAGCAACACTCGCTACTTTATAGATTTGGAACTATGGACCAGAGAAAAAGGCTCATTTGCCGACTATGTACGGGCAATGATTCGCCTAAAGGTATTGAATACAAAAAAGTGTCAGACGATCCAGATGAACAGCTACAATTCTGCGATGACTGGAATCAGGCAGTAGATGGTTGAAACGTCACTACTGCCGAACTTCGATCCGACCCTGCCATGTATATGGTTAGCAAGGTAGTACAAGCGGCGTTTAGTCAGGTCTACTAAAACTCTGCCCTCTAGATACTTTTAAATTCTCTCTATGGGAAATTGGGTGAACGAGCAGACCAAACCAGTACAATGGTGGTGAATGATTGGCGTGAATTGAAGGAAAAGGTCTCCGATCCAAAGATTCACATCCACCAGATCGAACACTTCAACCCACGATGTTTGATTATGTCCTACCGGCAATTGGACGAAACAATCACCCAGTCCAAGGGCAAAATGTACAATCCTGTTCACGCCGCCCACATAACAGCCTACAGCCGCTACACACTCAACAGTCAGTGCTTACAACCGCTGGGTGATTTGGCCGTCTATACAGGTAAGTGCCAGCCATCCCCAACACTAGAGAGTACCCATACTCTACTTATAGACACGGACTCTTGTATCTATCTCCTAGCCAATCAGCAGAAAGATCCTACACTAGAGTATCAGGGTGATACGATAGGACAGTTGAAATGATGAACTGGCCAAGGACGAATTGTGTGCATCATTTCAAGGTAAAGAAAAAACTGGGGAAAAAATCACACTCTCTGACTTTTTTTTAGGATTCGCGCCAAAATCCTACCGCCTACGCATAGTGGATCGACACCAGACCGACGCACTAGACGTGTAGTGACGCGTGCAAAAGGCCTGTATCTGCGGAGTCTTGGCGAGAGTTTGAAGCGTGCCTTTGAAGATGAAATAAGCTCTACGATGCACTGATAGATGAAAAACTCACTACTACTGGAGCAGGAGGAGGAGCAGGAGGAGGAGGAGCAGGACACCGATCGGCTGGTGCCCAATCAGACTGTGCAGACATTTTATCAGTCATTGAAGCAGAGCAGCAGCAGCAGTGGCCGCCAAGAGGCAGCTGAACAGAGAGATGAACTGGTGGAGGCAGCGCTGGAACGATTCAAACAGCAGAAGAAGAAAATTGGCATACTGATTCCTCAGCCAACACTGGCTCGTGATAAAAAAAGCTGCGCGAAAGCTATTAGGCCGTCAGCGTACTGTTATACTAACTTTGACAAATCTGTACTAGTCTCCCGTAACGGTGACTATTCAGAAGCTCCTGTAGCTACGCGTCCATTCGGTTTTATGTTTGATGGCGAATAGGAGGCGGCGCACCGCGCACGGAGTGCGCGCGGCATGCGGGCGCCCTCCCTCCCCCCTCCGCGCTACGCGCTCGGGATGGAAAAAATAGAGGGGGGAAAGGGGGAGAAAGGGGGAAAAAAGTCCTTGCTGTGTGAATAAAATTTGCTTTTTTTAGCACCATGTCTCAACGAACTAAAGCAAAAGAGAGCTGTTGCCGCTGCTGGGCTACTAAAACCGCTATTGAAACGTCAAATTGGGGGGAAAATGGTAACCGGTGGTATGTACAGTGTTTTTTTTATAAAGGACAAATTTGGTTTTCAGACGAAATTAGTCTGCGACCGATGTTTAAGATCGATCGATTGCAACGTCAAATAACTACTGTACAACGATTGGGAGGAGAAGAAGTGTATACAGACAAAAGAGTGGAGGAATGGTCAAATTGGCTGATGATAGAGCTGGATGCCAGGCTCAGTCAATACTGTTGGATTGTCTTTAATCAGGGCGAGCACAAGGTATTTGACAATTCTGCCACCACTCTATAGTCTCTTCTTCTACCGATTGTTCTAGCTCTACCTCTTCCACTGTAATGATGGCAGCAGTAGGCTGAGTGTAGAGAAACTGGAGGAGTGGCAGAATACAACCGAACACAAAGTACCCGAGGGGAGTTATGGAACAGCCTGCAAAGCTAGATCAGGGCGTCGTGTTGGATCAGCTGGAGTTTAAGAACTTGATACAGAACAGCCATCGGCTATTAGACTACGACAGGGCACCAACTGGCAACGGTTGGCAACTGAGGATTTTCACACAAAACGTGGACGCTTTGTTGACTTGGTAACAGATGGCGGAGAGATTATTGGCTACCGTATCGGCTATGTTGGAGTTTTGGTACAGAGTTTATACTCGACACTTTTATTTTTGCCCAACTTCTATTTTCAGCAACTGGTGAGGCAGGACGTGAAATTCCATACGGGTCGATCGCACTGAATAAGGAGGTACTTCACCCACTCACCATTGAGCTTGGTCCGAAATTAGAAAAAACGATTGGACTACTTGAACACACACAAACGCTACGCCTTCAATAAACTCATCAGTCGGCAAGATGTATGCACACTTTTGACGCAACACATCCAGTCAGCTGTCGAGACGCGAGTTCGTGAACTGGGCCTAATTGAAGGTTAAAGTGAAAATTGAGTAGCTGTGACTTGCTTCGGTTTTTTTTAGAAATGAAAGGCATGGGATCTGAGGAATTCGTCAAACGGCTACACGATATATTTGGGCAGTTGAATAATGCAGAAGTATTGTTTCGCGCCGTGATGGACAAGAAATGTACCGGTAGTAGTAGTAGTGGCCAGACTTGTTATTTGGATTTTTTCAGATGTCCCAATACTGAATGATGTCAAAGTGAGCGAGTTCCGGCTTGCTGTTCAAAAGCTGATTGAAAACAAACAACTGATGGCCGATGCTTGTCAATCGTTGATTCAACGATTGGTTAGTGATGTATGACATGTACCATATGATAATAAGATTGTCAAGTTCCGTGTGGGATTTGTGATGACTCAGCAGCAGTGTGCTGTGGTGGCTAGAAGAGTGTTCAGTGTTACCCAGTGTTGGCTTTGGTGAGTGGCTTGATGAAAAATAAAGTTTGCAATATTTGCAACAAAGCCTATAGTTTGCCAATTTAGCTCGCCATCGAGCTAATCTTCACAAATTTTGTCCCGATTGTTGTGTATTGGCCTCAATCAAAAAGCATAAATGCTTTCGTCAGCAGCGCTCTACAAACAAACCGGCCGGAGGTCTGTTAGATGGTCAATTATATGTTCTCTATGTCCCAATGCTGGTGTCAAAACACCTGTATGACCAGTTTCAACAAAATTTCGCCACCTATTGCTGGCCTCAATATGACAGAGTTGAAGAAGAAGAAGAAGAAGAAGAAGAAGATTCTCCTGCAGCTGATGAGCGATGGGAAGAAGAAGCCGAGCGCCTGAAAAAGGCGTTGCAAGACAAGTGTTCTGCTTGCAATGTACAGCTGGCAATTGCTGAATATTTTGACACTGGACAGCCCCCATTTCCAGAAAGGCATCGCTGTTTACAGCCGACCAGAGATGAACTTTTAGAAGCAATGCGATGTGCAATGATTTTTGACAATGATGTTGATCTTTATGCTCACCAATTGTTTGGAGCACAGTTTCAATTTGGTACACAAACTCTTCAGCCACCGGCGGTGGCAGATGATGATGATCTACATCTGTTTTTCTGATATAAAGCTGATTGGATTGGTGAGTAAAAAATAGAATAATGACTGAGAAAGCTTTGCGTGATCTGTACTATGATCCAGAGAGTCCTGTAGGTTTCAGTGGAAACAAACGAACATTCTGGAAGTATGCAAAACAAATTGAACCAAAAATAACTTTTAAGCAGGCCAAAGAGTTTCTGCTAAAGCAATACGCTTTTGCCAGACATGCTCGAGCTCGCTATCGATTTGCTCGCAGGCGAGTGATTTCTTATGGCTATCTCGACCTAATACAGGCCGATCTGGCTGACATGGGTTCATCACTGAAGCGCCAAAACTCTGGCTATCGATTTATTCTGGTTGTAGTAGATGTTCTGAGCAAGTACGTTTGGGCCAGACCTCTAAAACGAAAGCTCAGTGCCCAGGTAGCTGATGCAATGCGCTCAATCGTGGACTCCTTCCAGCAGGCAAACGGTTTGTTCGATGTCAGACCGATTTTGGAGGTACGATCTCTCTCCTACTAGTGAGCAGTGCTAATGTTTAGGTGAATTCTTTGGAGCCTTTAAACAGTTGTTGGATGAGAAGGGTATCATTCTATTTCAAAGTCAACAAAGGGACACAAAGGCTTGTGTGGCTGAAGTACTACTGACTGTTTTGTCTACATGTATTATACCCTCTACGTTTTTCAGGGTCAACATCCGGATACTGAAACACAGACTGTGGCGGTTTTTTGATAAAGAGAAACAGAAGCGTCAGCAACGATGGGTTGATGTATTACCATCTGTGGTGAATTCAATGAATAATCGTCTAGTAGAAGCACACGGCATGCGGCCAGTTGATGTTAATGAGCTTAACGCAGGTCTTGCGTTTAAACGCCTCTATCCTGAACTAATGACAAGCAATTGGCGTCGGTTCCCACTTCGATTCAAGTTCAGTATTGGTCAAATGTCAATGATTCTGTGATTCATTGGTATGTTTAATGTTTTCATTGCTTCGAAATCAGTGTAAAGACTGCATAGCGCGTGAGCGGCCGATTAGAAGCAACAACAAGTGGCATCCCCGCCTACTATACGAATCCGCTTTCTTTTCTGTTTTTGGCCACAATGTCCTCTGGCGCTCTTTGGCGAAAGTTGGGACCCCTCCGGAAACGGTTAAGCACACAACTGTCTGCTGTTCCCGACTTTTCTGAACTCTATTCTGCATCTGATTCGCCAGCCGAAGTGGTTCAAAAGCTACAAGATGCCCGCTACGACCTGATTCTGTGGGACAAAAAGTTGCGTCAATCGGTCGCATCCATTCGAGAAGTTGACTCTGAGTGGAACCAACTAATGGAAAGCATGGAAGGCGATGCGTTGACAGCGGAGGAACATTTGTACGGTGAAATCTCTGGCAATTACATGGAGTCACTCGGTGAAGCCGATGACCAGATCAGTCTGCTCGAAGTTCGTCTGCAGGAGGTGAATGAACATTTGCTGCGCAACCAGCCAGTGGCTGCTTCCCAGCCATCTTCTGAGCCGTCATCTCAGCCATCTTCTGAGCCGTCAGTTGTGTCGGTTGTCGATGCGGTGTCTACAGGTGCGCTCTCGGTTCCTGCAACCCTGACGACCACAGAGCCGGTAATCTCAATGGCACCTTCTGGTACACAGGTACCTGCCGTAGGCTTTTCTGACTCTACTAGTACTACGTTTACGATTGCCAGTATAGCTAATCCGTTTGCCTCCTTGGTTTCGATACCCAGCACAGTGGCCATTTCACCTAACATTTCTCAATTCAGCCCACCTGCTGGTCCATCCCAATTTCTGGAGGTGTTGTTAGTTCGCAACCGTTGTCAGTATCTGCTCCGTGTTTTTATCCAATGTCTAGTGTCAGTCAGACACAAAACATTCAGAGTTCTATGGCTCCGCGATGGTCTGTTCCACCCTTTGCTCCCGTTTCCCAGCCACTGGGGAGTTATCCCTTTCCTGGGGGGTATACTGTGCAGTCTGTACCTGCTGTGTCTAATCCTGTTGCTCATACTGTGTCTGGGCAGAATGTTAAGCTGCCAAAGCTATCATTGCTTACATACGATGGCGATCCCCTACAGTTTCTGGAGTTTTGGGATTTCTATATGTCTTCTGTGCATAACCAGCCAATCCCGGACATGCAGAAGTTTGGTTATCTGAAGACGATGCTAACTGGTCCCGCTGCTGATGCCATCAAGGGTATGACAATGTCTGGTAGCAATTACAGAGATGCACTTGATATCATTGTTCGTCGTTTCGGTGATCAGTTGGTGATCAAGGATGCACTTTACCTGCAGCTGCGTACTTTGCCCTTTGCCTCAAAAGTTGCTGACCTTCGCCGCACTGTTGACATGGCTGATAAAACGCTCCGCCAGCTCCAATGTTTGGGTGAGAATGTTGAGTCAGGAAGCAGTCGATCGCTGATCATCCACATGATTCAAGAAAAACTGCCACACAGTGTTTTGCTTGAGCTCGAACAGAACCAACCTACCTATGCTGAGTGGACTGTAGCCACACTTCGAACAGCACTTTCCAACTTGTTGCTCAAACATGAAAGAATCGCGCGTATTTCAGGAGTCAAAAACGCGGATTCACGTTCAATTTCGGCCATTCCTAGAGTGACAGTTGAACGAACTGATGTGTTTGCAGTTGCGGATAGAAAGCAGTTCAACAAGAAACCAGGAAGTCTAGATGCAAAAGTGAAGAAGACTGAGCCCACAAAGCAACCAAGCAACTCCCGTCCGTGCATCTTCTGTGAAGGCAGTCATATGGATGAAAAGTGCACAACTTGCAAGACTGCTGAAGAAAGACGCAAACGACTTAGTGAGCTCAAACGCTGCTTCCGTTGCTTTGGTGAAAATCATTGGGCGAAAAAGTGCAAAGTTCGCTTAAGCAAATGCATCCATTGCAGCAAATTCCACAAACGGGCGATTTGTGAAATAAAATTTGGTTCAAAGAAGGGCACTACTTCAGGAAAAGCTGCACAGACAAATGTGGTTTCTGTTGAAGCTGAGAAAGGTGCTGATTCATCTTCTCTACAGACTACGCTTCCAGTCTCAGTGGCCATGAGTTCAGCTCATCTGAACAAATCAGTTTCTTCGGTGCTGATGACAACTGATGCAGTTGCATTCAATCCGAAAGATCAGGCAAAATCTGTGTCTATCAACGTGTTCTTTGATCCTGGCAGCCAAAGATCCTTTGTAACCGATCAGCTTGTGAAGCAGTTGAAACTGTCCAGTGACAGGTACAGAGACAGAAATTCTCTCAAGAACAAGTATTGGCCTGACAATGGGTCATCAAGTGTGATGGAAAGGGCTGAACAACATGCAATCGAACTTAGAGAACAGCCTACAGCTGAAAGCGATGAGCAGGCATCAATTTGACAGGAAACCCAGAAGAAGCCAGGTAAGTTTCAATGCGTGAGAGAATTAACGTTCTACTGCCAGTAGTAGCTGTTGTTTTAGTAGCAATTGTATGGTTACCAAACTGCTGCTCTGATGTGCAGATAAGTGACACTCACCCAATCAAAGCATCTGTAAACTGCAAATGGAGTTAGTATGCAAAATCACAGAAACAACAAGATCTTGTTGCTCAGTTGGAAAAACGTGATCTGATCAGTCTGAAGACCAACCAATTGGAAACTTAAAGTGAGGTGGACAACGTCTTTCTCATCTGCAACAAGCGAAATTCCTACTACTCACGATCAGCAAAAATCAAAGTGAGTCGTGAGCGTGTAGTTGGATTACTGAGACCATGTGAACTGTAACGCCAACACTATGATTGATAGCTAAAGGGAGAGCCAATATCACCCTGGAACACTCACTGCCTAAGTGGATCGGTTTCTCTTGGACTTTTTTTTAATTCTATCTTACACCATAAAATAAATTTTACCCACCTGGGAGTTGGGGGTCTTCACTTACTGACACACATAAGTCAAAAGCACGCAGTTGGAATTAACCCCTGCAGTCTCAAGAAATGGAACAAGATACTGTTTCTGCAACCTCCATTTCAAAACCTGAAACGCCCATCATGACTTCAAGCTTTGTAGTAATGACGTCAAATCGTGTTAGCATGTCATGCAAGTGGGCGCCTATTTCTGGTACTGTAGGACACTGAGTGTCCTCGCTCCAAGATGCCAAGGACTTCAAATGCAACATGCCAGCTGATGTCTGCCATTGCAACCCAGCAGGTGATCGTGCAAGTTGTACCTGTACTGACTGAGATTAAACTCTTTCACTAACGAATTCTGTTCCTGTGAAATCTAGCGGTATGATTTCATGCCAACAGAAGACAATCTGTGCAAGTGATTCCAATCGAAAGTTGCCATAGAACTGCAAGTGTCGTTTGAAGGAGCTCAATTGCAAATGAAGGTCGAAAGGAACACTTGTGAAGTCAAAGTGCACCGTGTCACTGGTTTCTTCTTACTGGTGTCAACTTACTTACGTGTCAAAAATGTTTCTGAAAATTGGCACATATACATGTGGTTCAGCAAAGTTTGGAGCTCGGTGTTCTCCTCAAGGCATTGCGCAGACTCAAAGAATCAATGTGGCAACTCAGAAACTTGATGAACAGTGTCAGGTAACTGAGTGGAGGTTCGACAGTATTTAAACTTGATGCACAGCTTACCTTGTGCCCAGGCATAAACTGAGCAAGTTGGACACAGAGGGGGTGCAATCGCATAGTACCTATTCCACAGACTGGGGTAACCTCCTGGGTGGCTTAATGGGGCATTGGCTTGAACAGATCATTGTAGGAGCTGTAGTTCTCTTTGTTGCGTTTATATTATTCGCTTAATTTGTTCTTGCATCTAGCCCTGTAATATTTTCTATTAGTCACCTTTTTATCTTTGTGTCTGGGAGTGTCAATGATTCTGTGATTCATTGGTATGTTTAATGTTTTCATTGCTTCGAAATCAGTGTAAAGACTGCATAGCGCGTGAGCGGCCGATTAGAAGCAACAACATCAAAAGGTGCGGATAGCTTGTACAGGACTACACTGACACACTCATTTTATGGAACCTTTCAGAGGTCTACGTATTGACAGCTGTTGGCCAACTTGACCCGGTAAAAGATGGCTAAAAAACTGCTGCTGCTCTCATTCACCTTCTTTCTAGGTTACATATCGATTAAAAATGTTGGATAATAATCAGCCATTCTTGGCAGTTATTATGAGCCAGAGCTGAATCGCTGCCTAACAACGATGATCATCACTTCTTCCAAAAGTTATCAAACTTAAAGCACCTGCTGTAACATTGCTACCTGCTTTGTTCTAATCACCTTCTAATGACCTGGCTGTCTGTATTGATCCATTCAACTGCTACTATCCCCAACACTACAGAGAACGGTGAGCAAGAGGGTAGAATGGGCTGCTAGCACTGCTATTGCCGTTAAAAAAGCTAGAAAAGTGAGCAAGAAAGCCAAGCCAACCAAGAAGAAGAAGAAGCAACAGTCCAAAAAGAGGTTGGTCAAGGGAAGAAAGTAACTGCCAAACGTTCGATTGCTAAAAAGATGAAGAAATAGAGATGTAAATGAAGGGTGATAATCATACTTGTATTGTATATGTCTGTATATACATTGTATGTGTATTAATAATGGCATCGTTTGATGTGAGAGTTGACTGTACCCTTTTCACTAATGTTATCTGGTACCACCGGTTGTGGGAAAACTTCACTCAGTACTAATCTTATAATGTATATGTATATATGGAGGAATACATATTTTCAGTTGAAAGAATCATAAGTGGAGCTGATAGGAGTCCTGCCAAAAAGTCAGGCAGTGGGCGGCCGATGGAATTTTTGGACTTCCTATTTTTATTGGCTCATTTGAATAGCCCTATTATGAAACCCCACAGCCGCGACGGGTCTCCTAGCCGCACTCAAACCGGAGTAATGGTTTGAAGAAGGGTGCTGCGCCGGATCTCCCAGATTTGGCTCCTCTATGCTCTTTCAACTGCTGTCAAATTGGCAGCTTTCGAGATAGCACCTTGAAATTGGAAACACTTATACTGATTTTCCCGCTCTTTCAAACGCAATAGAGAACAACTGAATACGATGAAAACTGCTAGATTCCAACGCGATTTATTAAAGTGCTGGGGACCCGAAATAGACGTGTTTTCAATTGAAAGAAGTGCCTATGTGTCAACGAGGCTCCAGGAGCTGATATTTTCCAACATAAGTTGACCATGTAAGGATGTATCAAAACCTACAGGCAAACCCCACCGATTCGGCTTTGTTTGGGAGTTGTGCAGCTTTGAAGATGACCCTTTTGGATCCCGGATTTTTAGGCATGACAAGCAAATGTAGATCAATTACTCTTTGTCGAAGGTACCTAGAGAGCTGTCACTTGCAACCCATACTAAAACGGACATGCTCTTTCAGAATATCAGCTTCATTTGCCTGTCCAGTTCTTCAGTCCCAAGTAATTTTCACATTTTCATGTGTATGCTGAATCTGACCGAATTTCCGGTACCATCTAACTAGGCTGGTCACTACTCCTGTAGTTTCTGGTTAATCAACCTCGTCGAGTCGTGACTTGGCCACGGATAGTTTACGCTATCCCGTGTGTCACGGCGGCCCTGGCATCCGTGAGAGCGGTTGTTTGTGGGGTTCGAAACCGGTCGAAGCGACTGGAAGTAGTCGACGGAAGCCCAACCCCAGACCGCCGAAAGCCGGTGATGGCCAGTAGGTACATGGGAACCGAACCGGCGCTGCCGTTGCACCCAATGGCAGCAAAGGGGAGGGTTGTTTGTAGACAGGGCTACCCCATTGAAGGGCTCTGAAAAGAGCGAGGGGTGTCCTGAGCTGTCTGAAAGGACAGTGGAACTCATAAAACAAACAAACAAACCGCCGTAACACATGTCTTAATCGATGGCAATTTATAGCTAACTGCAGCTTCTTGTGCACTTTAAGCATCAAGGGCGCAAGGCGTAACCAGCTCTAGCAAAAAAGTCACCAGAAAACATGGGCCAAAATCCTGCAGCGCTTAGGCTTGCATATTGCGCACGTTATAGGTGTACGAGATCTATTGAGCTTTTCTGTAAGAGTAGACAAAGCCTTGCACTTTTGAGCAAAGTTAATCGATGATGCGAGCCAGGGTTGCACTGCAGAAAACGTATTTGTAAACAATCAGATATAATATAACATTTGAACTGAGCATCCGATTGATGCGGCGAGTGAATCAATTGAAAGAGCGGGAAATTCTGCACAATCGGGATAAATTTCAGGTTGATTAACCAGAAACTACAGGAGTAGTGACCAGCCTAGTTAGATGGTACCGGAAATTCGGTCAGATTCAGCATACACATGAAAATGTGAAAATTACTTGGGACTGAAGAACTGGACAGGCAAATGAAGCTGATATTCTGAAAGAGCATGTCCGTTTTAGTATGGGTTGCAAGTGACAGCTCTCTAGGTGCCTTCGACAAAGAGTAATTGATCTACATTTGCTTGTCATGCCTAAAAATCGGGATCAAAAGGGTCATCTTCAAAGCTGCACAGCTCCCAAACAAAGCCGAATCGGTGGGTTTGCCTGTAGGTTTTGATACATCCTTACATGGTCAACTTATGTTGAAAATATCAGCTCTGGAGCTCGTTGACACATAGGCACTTCTTTCAATTGAAAGACACGTCTATTTCGGGTCCCCCGAACTTTAATAAATCGCGTTGGAATCTAGCAGTTTTCATCGTATTCAGTTGTTCTCTATTGCGTTTGAAAGAGCGGGAAAATCTGTATAAGTGTTTCCAATTTCAAGGTGCTATCTCGAAAGCTGCCAATTTGACAGCAGTTGAAAGAGCATAGAGGAGCCAAATCTGGGAGATCCGGCGCAGCACCCTTCTTCAAACCATTACTCCGGTTTGAGTGCGGCCAGAGCGAAACCGTCGCGGCTGTGGGGGTTTCATAATAGGGCTATTCAAATGAGCCAATAAAAATAGGGGGTCAAAAAATTCCATCGGCCGCCCACTGCCTGACTTTTTTTTGGCAAGGACTCATAAATATCCGGCTCACTTATGATTCTTTCAACTGAAAATATGTATTCTCCATATATACATATACATTATAAGATTAGTACTGAGTGAAGTTTTCCCACAACCGGTGGTACCAGATAACATTAGTGAAAAGGGTACAGTCAATCTCACATCAAACGATGCCATTATTAATACACATACAATGTATATACAGACATATATACAATACAAGTATGATTATCACCTTCATTTACATCTCTATTTCTTCATCTTTTTAGCAATCGAACGTTTGGCAGTTACTTTCTTCCCCTTGACCAGCCTCTTTTTGGACTGTTGCTTCTTCTTCTTCTTGGTCGGCTTGGCTTTCTTGCTCACTTTTCTAGCTTTTTTAACGGCAATAGCAGTGCTAGCAGCACGCATTCTACCCTCTTGCTCACCGTTCTCTGTAGTGTTGGGGATAGTAGCAGTTAATGGATCAATACAGACAGCCAGGTCCATTAGAAGGTGATTAGAACAAAGCAGGTAGCAATGTTACAGCAGGTGCTTTAAGTTTGATAACTTTTGGAAGAAGTGATGATCATCGTTGTTAGGCAGCGATTAGCTCTGGCTCATAATAACTGCCAAGCAATGGCTGATTATTATCCAACATTTTTAATCGATATGTAACCTAGAAAGAAGGTGAATGAGAGCAGCAGCAGTTTTTAGCCATCTTTTACCGGGTCAGTTGGCCAACAGCTGTCAATACGATAGACCTCCTCAGAAAAGGTTCCATAAAATGAGTGTGTCAGTGTAGTCCTGTACAAAGCTATCCGCACCTTTTGATGTTGTTGCTTTTAATCGGCCGCTCACGCGCTATGCAGTCTTTACACTGATTTCGAAGCAATGAAAACATTAAACATACCAATGAATCACAGAATCATTGACACTCCCAGACACAAAGATAAAAAGGTGACTAATAGAAAAATCTTGTAGGGCTAGATGCAAGAACAAATTAAGCGAATAATAATAAACGCAACAAAGAGAACTACAGCTCCTACAATGATCTGTTCAAGCCAATGCCCCATTAAGAAGCCACCCAGGAGGTTACCCCAGTCTGTGGAATAGGTACCATGCGTTGCACCCCCTCTGTGTCCAACTATGCTCAGTTTATGCCTGGGCACAAAGGCAAGCTGTGCATCAAGCTTAAATACTGTCGAACCTCCACTACAGTCTACCTGACACTGTTCATCAAGTTTCTGAGTTGCCACATTGATTCTTTGAGTCTGCGCAATGCCTTGAGGAGAACACCGAGCTCCAAACTTTGCTGAACCACATGTGATATGTGCCAATGTTTCAGAAACATCTGTTTGACACGTAAAGTCAAGTCTGACATCAGTTAAGCAGGAATAGCAACCAGTGACACGGTGCACTTTGACTTCACAAGTGTTCCTTTCGACCTTCATTTGCAATTGAGCTCCTTCAAACGACACTTGCAGTTCTATGGCAACTTTCGATTGGAATTCGACTTGCACAGCATTGTCTTCTGTTGGCATGAACATCATACCGCTAGATTTCACAGGCAACAGAATTCGTTCATTGGTGAACAGAGTTTCAATCTTCAGTTCAGTACAGGTACAACTTGCACGATCACCTGCTGGGTTGCAATGGCAGACATCAGCTGGCATGTTGCATTTGAAGTCCTTGGCATCTTGGAGCGAGGCACACTGCAGCTGTCCTACAGTACCCGAAATAGGCTGCCCACTTGCACTGACATCGCTCAACACGATTTGACGTCCATTACTCACAAAGCTTGAAGTCATGATGGGCGTTTCAGGTTTTGAAATGGAGGTTGCAGAAACAGTGATCTTGTTCCATTTCTTTGAGACTGCAGGGGTTAATTCCAACTGCGTGCTTTTGACTTCATTGTGCTGATGCAGCTCAAGTGAAAGACTGACCCCAACTTCCCAGGTTGGACAGTCAAAAACTTCGTAAATGTCTTCACTGGTTGGTACAGCATAGAATCGATAAAACAGACAAGCATCCTTACAGAGAAAACAACCACATGCCCAGCATCCACAGCTATCAGTGCAGTGAGTGTATCCAGGGTGATCATTTGGCTCTCCCTTTAGCTCATCAATCATAGTGTCTGGCGTTACAGTTCCACACTGGTCTTCAGTGCACGATCCAGCACCATGACATCGCTTCACAGACTGCACTTTGATTTTTGCTGATCGTGAGTAGTAGGAATTTCGCTTGTTGCAGATGAGAAAGACGTTGTCCACCTGCACTTCTAAGTTTCCAATTGGTTGGTCTTCAGACTTGATCAGCATGCACGTTTTTCCAACTGGAGCAACAGAGATCTGTGTTGTTTCTGTGATTTTGCATGACTGAACTCCATTTGCAGTTGTACAGATGCTTTGATCTGCGGTGAGTGTCACTGTATCTGCACATGCAGAGCAGCAGTTTGGTAACCATACAATTGCTACTAAAACAACAGCTACTACTGGCAGTGAACGATACTGAATTCTTGCTTCACGCATTGAAGACTGTGACCTGGCTTCTTCTGGGTTTCCTGTCAAATTGATGCCATGCTCATCGCTTTCAGCTGTAGGCTGTTCTCTAAGTTCGATTGCATGTTGTTCAGCCCTTTCCATCACACTTGATGACCCATTGTCAGGCCAATACTTGTTCTTGAGAGAATTTCTGTCTCTGTCCCTGTCACTGGACAGTTTCAACTGCTTCACAAGCTGATCGGTTACAAAGGATCTTTGGCTGCCAGGATCAAAGAACACGTTGATAGACACAGATTTTGCCTGATCTTTCGGATTGAATGCAACTGCATCAGTTGTCATCAGCACCGAAGAAACTGATTTGTTCAGATGAGCTGAACTCATGGCCACTGAGACTGGAAGCGTAGTCTGTAGAGAAGATGAATCAGCACCTTTCTCAGCTTCAACAGAAACCACATTCGTCTGTGCAGCTTTTCCTGAAGTAGTGCCCTTCTTTGAACCAAATTTTATCTCACAAATCGCCCGTTTGTGGAATTTGCTGCAATGGATGCATTTGCTTAAGTGAACTTTGCACTTTTTCGCCCAATGATTTTCACCAAAGCAACGGAAGCAGCGTTTGAGCTCACTAAGTCGTTTGCGTCTTTCTTCAGCAGTCTTGCAAGTTGTGCACTTTTCATCCATATGACTGCCTTCACAGAAGATGCATGGACGGGAGTTGCTTGGTTGCTTTGTGGGCTCAGTCTTCTTCGCTTTTGCATCTAGACTTCCTGGTTTCTTGTTGAACTGCTTTCTGTCTGCAACTGCAAACACATCAGTTCGTTCAACTGTCACTCTAGGAATGGCCGAAATTGAACGTGAATCCGCGTTTTTGACTCCTGAAATACGCGCGATTCTTTCATGCTTGAGCAACAAGTCGGAAAGTGCTGTTCGAAGTGTGGCTACAGTCCACTCAGCATAGGTAGGTTGGTTCTGTTCGAGCTCAAGCAAAACACTGTGTGGCAGTTTTTCTTGAATCATGCGGATGATCAGCGATCGATTGCTTCCTGACTCAACGTTCTCACCCAAACATTGGAGCTGGCGGAGCGTTTTATCAGCCATGTCAACAGTGCGGCGAAGGTCAGCAACTTTTGCGGCAAGGGGCAAAGTACGCAGCTGCAGGTAAAGTGCATCCTTGATCACCGACTGATCACCGAAACGACGAACAATGATATCAAGTGCATCTCTGTAATTGCTACCAGACATTGTCATACCTTTGATGGCATCAGCAGCGGGACCAGTTAGCATCGTCTTCAGATAACCAAACTTCTGCATGTCCGGGATTGGCTGGTTATGCACAGAAGACATATAGAAATCCCAAAACTCCAGAAACTGTAGGGGATCGCCATCATATGTAAGCAATGATAGTTTTGGCAGCTTAACATTCTGCCCAGACACAGTATGAGCAACAGGATTAGACACAGCAGGTACAGACTGCACAGTATACCCCCCAGGAAAGGGATAACTCCCCAGTGGCTGGGAAACGGGAGCAAAGGGTGGAACAGACCATCGCGGAGCCATAGAACTCTGAATGTTTTGTGTCTGACTGACACTAGACATTGGATAAAAACACGGAGCAGATACTGACAACGGTTGCGAACTAACAACACCTCCAGAAATTGGTTGCGATGGACCAGCAGGTGGGCTGAATTGAGAAATGTTAGGTGAAATGGCCACTGTGCTGGGTATCGAAACCAAGGAGGCAAACGGATTAGCTATACTGGCAATCGCAAACGTAGTACTAGTAGAGTCAGAAAAGCCTACGGCAGGTACCTGTGTACCAGAAGGTGCCATTGAGATTACCGGCTCTGTGGTCGTCAGGGTTGCAGGAACCGAGAGCGCACCTGTAGACACCGCATCGACAACCGACACAACTGACGGCTCAGAAGATGGCTGAGATGACGGCTCAGAAGATGGCTGGGAAGCAGCCACTGGCTGGTTGCGCAGCAAATGTTCATTCACCTCCTGCAGACGAACTTCGAGCAGACTGATCTGGTCATCGGCTTCACCGAGTGACTCCATGTAATTGCCAGAGATTTCACCGTACAAATGTTCCTCCGCTGTCAACGCATCGCCTTCCATGCTTTCCATTAGTTGGTTCCACTCAGAGTCAACTTCTTGAATGGATGCGACCGATTGACGCAACTTTTTGTCCCACAGAATCAGGTCGTAGCGGGCATCTTGTAGCTTTTGAACCACTTCGGCTGGCGAATCAGATGCAGAATAGAGTTCAGAAAAGTCGGGAACAGCAGACAGTTGTGTGCTTAACCGTTTCCGGAGGGGTCCCAACTTTCGCCGAAGAGCGCCAGAGGACATTGTGGCCAAAAACAGAAAAGAAAGCGGATTCGTATAGTAGGCGGGGATGCCACTTGTTGTTGCTTCTAATCGGCCGCTCACGCGCTATGCAGTCTTTACACTGATTTCGAAGCAATGAAAACATTAAACATACCAATGAATCACAGAATCATTGACATTTGACCAATACTGAACTTGAATCGAAGTGGGAACCGACGCCAATTGCTTGTCATTAGTTCAGGATAGAGGCGTTTAAACGCAAGACCTGCGTTAAGCTCATTAACATCAACTGGCCGCATGCCGTGTGCTTCTACTAGACGATTATTCATTGAATTCACCACAGATGGTAATACATCAACCCATCGTTGCTGACGCTTCTGTTTCTCTTTATCAAAAAACCGCCACAGTCTGTGTTTCAGTATCCGGATGTTGACCTGAAAAACGTAGAGGGTATAATACATGTAGACAAAAACAGTCAGTAGTACTTCAGCCACACAAGCCTTTGTGTCCCTTTGTTGACTTTGAAATAGAATGATACCCTTCTCATCCAACAACTGTTTAAAGGCTCCAAAGAATTCACCTAAACATTAGCACTGCTCACTAGTAGGAGAGAGAGATCGTACCTCCAAAATCGGTCTGACATCGAACAAACCGTTTGCCTGCTGGAAGGGAGTCCACGATTGAGCGCATTGCATCAGCTACCTGGGCACTGAGCTTTCGTTTTAGAGGTCTGGCCCAAACGTACTTGCTCAGAACATCTACTACAACCAGAATAAATCGATAGCCAGAGTTTTGGCGCTTCAGTGATGAACCCATGTCAGCCAGATCGGCCTG
Organism: Sabatieria punctata; assembly: GCA_030248155.1. Lineage (NCBI taxonomy): Eukaryota > Metazoa > Nematoda > Chromadorea > Araeolaimida > Comesomatidae > Sabatieria > Sabatieria punctata. Next base: position 3,405 of record JASANB010006063.1, on the reverse strand, counting down.
TATTAGGTCGAGATAGCCATAAGAAATCACTCGCCTGCGAGCAAATCGATAGCGAGCTCGAGCATGTCTGGCAAAAGCGTATTGCTTTAGCAGAAACTCTTTGGCCTGCTTAAAAGTTATTTTTGGTTCAATTTGTTTTGCATACTTCCAGAATGTTCGTTTGTTTCCACTGAAACCTACAGGACTCTCTGGATCATAGTACAGATCACGCAAAGCTTTCTCAGTCATTATTCTATTTTTTACTCACCAATCCAATCAGCTTTATATCAGAAAAACAGATGTAGATCATCATCATCTGCCACCGCCGGTGGCTGAAGAGTTTGTGTACCAAATTGAAACTGTGCTCCAAACAATTGGTGAGCATAAAGATCAACATCATTGTCAAAAATCATTGCACATCGCATTGCTTCTAAAAGTTCATCTCTGGTCGGCTGTAAACAGCGATGCCTTTCTGGAAATGGGGGCTGTCCAGTGTCAAAATATTCAGCAATTGCCAGCTGTACATTGCAAGCAGAACACTTGTCTTGCAACGCCTTTTTCAGGCGCTCGGCTTCTTCTTCCCATCGCTCATCAGCTGCAGGAGAATCTTCTTCTTCTTCTTCTTCTTCAACTCTGTCATATTGAGGCCAGCAATAGGTGGCGAAATTTTGTTGAAACTGGTCATACAGGTGTTTTGACACCAGCATTGGGACATAGAGAACATATAATTGACCATCTAACAGACCTCCGGCCGGTTTGTTTGTAGAGCGCTGCTGACGAAGGCATTTATGCTTTTTGATTGAGGCCAATACACAACAATCGGGACAAAATTTGTGAAGATTAGCTCGATGGCGAGCTAAATTGGCAGAGCTATAGGCTTTGTTGCAAATATTGCAAACTTTATTTTTCATCAAGCCACTCACCAAGCCAACACTGGGTAACACTGAACACTCTTCTAGCCACCACAGCACACTGCTGCTGAGTCATCACAAATCCCACACGGAACTTGACAATCTTATTATCATATGGTACATGTCATACATCACTAACCAATCGTTGAATCAACGATTGACAAGCATCGGCCATCAGTTGTTTGTTTTCAATCAGCTTTTGAACAGCAAGCCGGAACTCGCTCACTTTGACATCATTCAGTATTGGGGCATCTGAAAAAATCCAAATAACAAGTCTGGCCACTACTACTACTACCGGTACATTTCTTGTCCATCACGGCGCGAAGCAATACTTCTGCATTGTCCAACTGCCCAAATATATCGTGTAGCCGTTTGACGAATTCCTCAGATCCCATGCCTTTCATTTCTAAAAAAAAACAGAAGCAAGTCACAACTACTCAATTTTTACTTTAACCTTCAATTAGGCCCAGTTCACGAACTCGCGTCTCGACAGCTGACTGGATGTGTTGCGTCAAAAGTGTGCATACATCTTGCCGACTGATGAGTTTATTGGAGGCGTAGCGTTTGTGTGTGTTCAAGTAGTCCAATCGTTTTTCTAATTTCGGACCAAGCTCAATGGTGAGTAGGTGAAATGCCTCCTTATTCAGTACGATCGACCCATATGGAATTTCACGTCCTGCCTCACCAGTTGCTGAAAATAGAAGTTGGGCAAAAATAAAAGTGTCAGTATAAACTTTGTACCAAAAACTCCAACATGGCCGATACGGTAGCCAATAATCTCTCCGCCATCTGTTACCAAGTCAACAAAGCGTCCACGTTTTGTGTGAAAATCACTCAGTTGCCAACCGTTGCCAGTTGGTGCCCTGTCGTAGTCTAATAGCCGATGGCTGTTCTGTATCAAGTTCTTAAACTCCAGCTGATCCAACACGACGCCCTGATCTAGCTTTGCAGGCTGTTCATAACTCCCCTCGGGTACTTTGTGTTCGGTTGTATTCTGCCACTCCTCCAGTTTCTCTACACTCAGCCTACTGCTGCCATCATTACAGTGGAAGAGGTAGAGCTAGAACAATCGGTAGAAGAAGAGACTATAGAGTGGTGGCAGAATTGTCAAATACCTTGTGCTCGCCCTGATTAAAGACAATCCAACAGTATTGACTGAGCCTGGCATCCAGCTCTATCATCAACCAATTTGACCATTCCTCCACTCTTTTGTCTGTATACACTTCTTCTCCTCCCAATCGTTGTACAGTAGTTATTTGACGTTGCAATCGATCGATCTTAAACATCGGTCGCAGACTAATTTCGTCTGAAAACCAAATTTGTCCTTTATAAAAAAAAACACTGTACATACCACCGGTTGCCGCCGGAGTGTTGCCCAATTGACGTTTCAATAGCGGTTTTAGTAGCCCAGCAGCGGCAGCAGCTCTCTTGCTTTTAGTTCGTTGAGACATGGTGCTAAAAAAAAGCAAATTTTATTCACACAGCAAGGACTTTTTTCCCCCTTTCTCCCCCTTTCCCCCCTCTATTTTTTCCATCCCGAGCGCGTAGCGCGAGGGAGGGGAAAGGGGGGAGGGGGAGGGGCGCCCCACGCATGCCGCGCGCACTCCGTGCGCGGGCGCCGCCTCCCTATTCGCCATCAAACATAAAACCGAATGGACGCGTAGCTACAGGAGCTTCTGAATAGTCACCGTTACGGGAGACTAGTACAGATTTGTCAAAGTTGGCCTTAACAGTACGCTGACGGCCTAATAGCTCGCGCAGCTGAGCCCTAAATTTATCACGAGCCAGTGTTGGCTGAGGAATCGGTATGCCAATTTTCTTCTTCTGCTGTTTGAATCGTTCCAGCGCTGCCTCCACCAGTTCATCTCTCTGTTCAGCTGTCTCTTGGCGGCCACTGCTGCTGCTGCTCTGCTTCAATGACTGATAAAACGTCTGCACAGTCTGATTGGGCACCAGCCGATCGGTGTCCTGCTCCTCCTCCTCCTGCTCCTCCTCCTGCTCAGTAGTAGTGAGTTTTTCATCTATCAGTGCATCGTAGAGCTGTTCATCTTCGAAAGCACGCTTCAAACTCTCGCCAAGACTCCGCAGATACAGGCCTTTTGCACGCGTCACTACACGTCTAGTGACGTCGGTCTGGTGTCGATCCACTATGCGTAGGCGGTAGGATTTTGGCGCGAATCCTAAAAAAGTCAGAGAGTGTGATTTTTTCCCAGTTTTTTTCTTTACCTTGGAATGATGCACACAATTCGTCCTTGGCCAGTTCACTTTTCAACTGTCCTATCGTATCACCCTGATTCTCTAGTGTAGGATCTTTCTGCTGATTGGCTAGGAGATAGATACAAGAGTCCGTGTCTATAAGTAGAGTATGGGTACTCTCTCTAGTGTTGGGGATGGCTGGCACTTACCTGTATAGACGGCCAAATCACCCAGCGGTTGTAAGCACTGACTGTTGAGTGTGTAGCGGCTGTAGGCTGTTATGTGGGCGGCGTGAACAGGATTGTACATTTTGCTGGAC